>CAEGAF010103416.1:0-51312 GCA_903067075.1 Micropoecilia bifurca
TTAAAAAGTTAATGTGGTACTTTGACTTTTACTTAAGTACATTTTTGACTGTGTATTTGTACTTTTACTTAAGTACATTTTTTGAGTACTTTCTCCACCACTGATTATTTCATTATATCTTTTAAAACTCAAGATACTTTAATGCCAGTGAATGGTGCCTGTTACTATGGGATTTGTCCAGATAACGATATCTGCCGATGTTCCATTTATTGGCTCTGACCGGTGATCGGTAGTGGAAGTGATTTATTTCTTTCTGTTCAATAAGTGTTTAAAAGCTAAGATCTCCCAGGATGTATTTTTTTAAGTTTAGGAAGACTCAGGTAAGGGTTAGGCACATATGCTGTGATTTATGAATGAGGAGAACCTTGTCATTTCTTAATTTTCTTCAGGCTTCCATCTGAGATGGTGTAGCAATGTTCCCCTTCATAGGTTAGAGGCTTTCAAAAAAAAAAAAATCAAAGCCTTATCAGTGCATCTCTAGATATTAAGTATTATCAGGATATTTAGACATTGTAAATTTTGGTCAGGTGGTATTAAATGTCCGATAGAGTTCCTGTTGAATAAATTTGCAGGACAATCTGAGTGGTAACTGGGCTACAAAGCTGATCCATTTTGCATTTGAGACAGCTGTTGATCCAGTTGTGATTTTCTTTTAGCCTTGTCATGCAAGGTAGTGAAGTGTGTAGCTGATTAAAATTTTCCTCAGGGGATTACTGAGCTGGGATACTAAGTACTTAAGAGGTCAAGAGATCAAGAGCTTAGCTCAATAATCTTTAATTCTTCCTCTGATGGGCTTTTTCTTGGCACTTTATACTCATAAAACAGAGTTCTTGTTATTTTAGCCTCACCAGAATGGACAATAAAGAGCTCTGAAATGATAATTTTAAAAGTCATTTTTGTCTAAACCGCTTAAAAGTTCAACATAAAGGCTAAATCAAATGCAGAAAGTTTCTCCATTTTATGCAGATAATACTTTTCCTGCTATACTATGACAGCATGGAAACTTCAGTTATGACAGGATGACAGTGCTGCTTTAATTTTACGCCCAATTGCTCAGTGAGACAGCAACAGTTACTCTAAGCCACACTTGAAGTTGGTTTGTAAACAGTTTGTGTCATTTTGGCAGGAGTTAGTTCTGTTTAATTTAGTCGCTTCAGGCCGGGACAGTTAGAAAGTAACCGGGGCTGGCTCTGACCTCCTTTCCAGCCTGTCTGAAGAGGAGGGAAAATAAACTCGCTGATGGGTAGGCCTGCTAACATTCCTACATCACTTCCTCCTCAAACATCTGGCAGTCATCAGAGCAGGCAGAGAAAAAGAAAGAATCTACCCAGGCCTCTCACTTACTTTCAGCAACTGAGAAAATGAAGCAGGAGACAAAGACA
This sequence comes from Micropoecilia bifurca, assembly GCA_903067075.1. Lineage (NCBI taxonomy): Eukaryota > Metazoa > Chordata > Actinopteri > Cyprinodontiformes > Poeciliidae > Micropoecilia > Micropoecilia bifurca. Next base: position 1,383 of record CAEGAF010103416.1, read on the forward strand.
CCAAAAAAAATATAGTGTAATGCATGTTCCTTCCTGTGGGAATAGATCCCTGATGATTTTGTTTTTGCTTATGTTTTTCAGGATGGCCTAGCTTTGCTGCACGGCCAGTGGTCTGTCAGCTGTGGTCTATCACCTGGACCAGAGGTTTGTTCTAAAATGCATGGAAATTCATCGTTATAGTAATTTCTGTAGATTGAAAATATTATTAATTTTGTGTTATTGCAGGATCATGTGTGTTTTCCTCCTTACTTGCTGTAAACCGTACTGCATTGCTCATCACTGTTTAACAGAATTTTATGCTCTCCTGTGAACAAACCTGTCTAATTTCAGACGCGTTGGGCAGTGACTGGTCGGGATTTAAAACAAAAAACGGAAACCTCCTGCTTATTATTAACCCACAGATTCTGTTCGCCTTGGCCTCAGGAGGTGTGCACTAGAGGCAGCAGCAGGGCGCAGATATGAGCGTGACCTCCTGGTTCCTGGTGAGCAGCGGGGGGACTCGTCATCGACTCCCCCGGGAAATGATCTTCGTGGGCAGGGATGACTGCGAGCTCATGCTGCAGGTGAGGACTCTTCATAAAGATTTTATTTTTGTTGGTCTCCAGCTTAAAGAAGACTCTTCTTTCCTACTACTTGAGTTTATTAGTGACTTTACACAGTTCTTTCTGTATCTGCATGTTGGTCTTCGTGTGTGTGCGTGTGTGTGTGTTATGTGTCGTTGCAGCTGCATACATCCACAGAGACCTTGTGTACATTCAGTGTACCTCTGGTCACTGCACTAATAATAGAAAGTGGGGCAGATACCTCTTGAGTTACATCTTATCTGACTGAGTCATTCGTTGTGGGTAGAGTGTTTACAACTACTGGGACAATATTATTTGAGCGTAGTTCTTGCTGGTCCCGCTGTCTGTATAGAAAAAGCATTCAGGATGCATTATTTCTATGCATTTTTATACACTTTACGTGTTTAAAGATAATCACTGCTTTTGTTTATATTTTGTTAAAGTTTTCACTTCTGGCTTTACAGTTCCTAGGAGGATTTCAATTTGAAGACTTACAGCTTTCATAAATCATAAACCTTTTTTAGATCATAAATCTTTTTTATGTTTCGTCTCGCTGGAATTTTTCTCCCCCACTCCGTTATTTTTTGTGTTTATTCTTGTGCTCCCGCCTTGGCGAATCTTTTGGATGAGAGAGGATTTGGTATTAAGTTTTTTGACAAAACATTTTCATAGCCTTTTGTGTGTTTTTGAAGCAGCCTGCAGTTGATACCCATGTGACCTTTTCAGTAAGCCAAGGCTTTATCACATGGCTAAACATAAAAAAGCTCCTGTGTCATGCACCAAATAAAACACAGACTAATGCAGTATATCAAATCAAATATAAAAATGCATGGCTTACTCAAAGGATTACATGTGTTTTTTTTAAATGCCCAACAGCGTTTAAACCCATTAAGTTGATTTATTCATGTAATAAAAAGTGAAGGACTTTAATAATTACAGGGAAAGTTTCTCTTCAAAGAGAAAGGTGCACTTAAAAATTATATACACCGAATATACAAAAAAGCAATTTCCTGTCATGTTATGTGGAGCATGCAGAGGTCACAATGTCACGAAACTAAACCTAGGTTGTGTGTTACCACCTATTTCTCCAGCTCAGAAAATCTGGGCTTTTAAGGAACAAACAGAACACACAGTTAAACCATGTCACTCAACAAAACAAAGAGAGAAATGGGAACTGAAGATGAGAACCAGTTCCCAGAATTGGCTACCTACCTTAAAATACAGTGCTGACAAAACTCAAAGCAGATTTGACAGTAACTGATCTTTCATTGTCCAGTCATTGGATTCCTTTTTGTGTTTTTCATCTCAGTGACATTTGGTTCGTGAAACATATCTAGACATTTCTACCTGAGGCTTATAAATACAGAAGGGTAGCCGCTGTGTTTGTTTTAAAAACAGTTTAGTCTCTAAACAGCTGATAGGCATTCCTCTGTTGCCTGCAGAAAAATCAATATTTCACCTCCTGTTTTATTCTCTTACTTTTTTCCTTTGACTTCTTGTGAATGTCTGTGATGTGAGTGCAGAAATGTCCCAGCAGTCTCATATTTTTACTTAATGACACAACAGCTAAAATACGATTTGAAATGTCTAAATCACATTTTTCTTTCAATTATTAGGTATAACTAAATAGGGGTCTTCTTCTAGGGTCCCCACTGGATTAATATCTTTCCTTGTTTGTTTCTTTTTGTGTTTTAAAAAGTCTCGTAGCGTTGACAAGCAGCATGCAGTCATTAACTACGAGCCGGGGACTGACGAACACAAAGTGAAGGACCTGGGAAGTCTGAACGGGGTGAGTGACGACATGGTGAAGTGCAAAGAACGGAAAAATAATGAAAACAATCAAAGAAGAACACGCAATAAAAACCGAACGAGCTCCTACCTCGTCTGGAAAGATCTGGAGTTTGACTTAAGTGGAAAATTTAAAGTTATTTTATTTTACACTTTTACTTTATTCACATCTTTAAGTTTATTGTGTAGCTTAATTTGACTTCTTAATGGTTTCTTTCTCCTCTGACAGTAAAGTTAAGTAGAAGTTGGTCGCAGCTGCCCTGTTAAACCCATTCATTGGCTTTAGTCATAAGTTGTGATTAGAGCTCAGTCAGAGCCCACCAGATGAGACACATCTGCGCCGTGTTCCTCACATCCTCTCCCGCTCTCAGACAGGAAGTCAGAGTCACTTCCTCCTGCACTGTTAGCCATCCAGCTCCTTTGGCTTGATACAGAGGAAGTTTTCCCTGCTGAGTCAGTGGGAGCACCGTGGGTTTGCCACACATGGGTTAGCCAGTAAAAATGTTTGGACCAATTGCTCTCTTTCTGAAACCCCACACTAGAGGGAAGAAAGGAATGTTTTGGTACAAAAAAAAGTGGAAATATGTGAGAGTTTTATTTGCTGGTCAGTGGTATTTGATCTGCCTGCACAGCGTAACGAGGGTGAATGAGTTCTGGAGAAGGAGAGATTGGAGCCAAGCCTTCCAACAAAAAGAGAAACATGGCTGATTGTGCAAAGATCTATAGGAGAGACTATAGTTTTTGCTGTTAACACAACAATCATTGATAAATTACAATACATTTTATGTTACTCCTTAAATTACTAGTAAATAAGTGACTCGTTTACACAAAACAAAAGATCATACTACCTTATGTTGTAAAATATGAAGAAAATAGATTATTTTCTGTAGAATGTTTACAAATTTTGAAACTAAAAAACCAAACATATTTCACATCCTTCTTCTAATATTTAATAAATGAACTTAACTGACTCAATCATTTTTAGCTTAGTTCTTCTGTTTAGTTTCAGTTTTTTGTCTGCTTTCTCTCCAGACCTTTGTAAACGATGTCCGCATTCAGGAGCAGATGTACATCACGCTCAAATTGGAGGACAAGCTGAGGTTTGGATATGATATCCTTTCATTATTTCACTTTCTACTCTGTGAAGCCTCACATATCCAGTGGACTCATTCTCATCCTCATTCTGATTATTGGGCTAAGCTCATTCTAATCTATTGGTTATGTCTCACACACTGAATTGTTGGAGTAAAGACACGATCATCTAAGCTGACAAAAATGAGCTCTAGAAATATATCACCATGATTAATATATCTACTATGTATTAGTTTTACTCTTTGACTAAATTACTAAAATAAATGACGTTTGTAATATTGTGATTTACCGTGATCCACGACTGCACAGTGGTGTAGTTGGTAGAGCTGTTGCCTTGCAGCAAGAAGGTTCTGGGTTCAATTTCCGGCCCCGGTCTTTCTGCATGGAGTTTGCATGTTCTCCTGTGCATGCGTGGGTTTTCTCCAGGTACTCCGGTTTCCTCCCACAGCCCAAAAACATGACTGTCAGGTTAATTGGCCTCTCCAAATAGTCCCTAGGTGTGAGTGTGTGTGTGCATGGTTGTGTGTCTCTGTGTTGCCCTGCGACAGACTGGCGACCTGTCCAGGGTGATCCCGCCGCACGCCCAGAACGTTAGCTGGAGATAAGCACCATCAAGCCTCCCGACCCCATTAATGGACAAGGGTGTAAAGAAAATGGATGGATGGATAGATGGATGGATACCGTGATCCACATTCAATTTTGCGTTTGTGTTTCATTGCTACATTAATGTGGTCAGTATTTCCTTAACCTTTTCTATTTCACATACCAACCTGTTCACGGTGGTGAGAGGAGAGCTCACTGTGCCTGAGGAAGCTCTAAAGGTGAAAACACATAACATTTTTATGTCATGTTTATATATCAGATTTATTAAAACGTAATCTCCTTCCAGCATGAAAAGTTCACCAGTGGCCTCCAGCTCAGCAAGAAGCCGTCCAACGGTGAAACCACGGCCAACACGACCAAGAGCCATTCTCCTTCTAAGGCCCCAACGAAAACACCAAAGTCACCGAGCGGAGGCACTCCAAAGACTGCGGAGAGCAGAGCAGCAGAAGGGGTCACTTCCTCCAGAGAACAGCCGACCAAGCCGCTGGACTCTCAGAAGGCAGAGGAGAAGTTAGGTGAGCTGCAGAAGGCTGAGGAAATTATCATGTGAATTATTTGTGTTTTCTCTAACTTATGGGTCATTGCAAATTATCCCGTTGCCTAGAAAACATTTATTTTCACCACTGGCTCACTTCCGTTGCCAACAATTATGAGGCTAGGCGCATACAAAACAAAACTTTTAAGCTTGTCACGACTGGGATTTTTGCAATACTTGATTGGAATACAGCAGGATTCCCCCAATCATCCCCTATATTTACAGTATTTTGGTCTTACATTTTATTCAAGGTAACTTGCTAAAACCTGCAGATACTCAGAAAAAGTTTTCTGTTCAAAGACAGTTTCTTTTCGGACTAAATGTTGTGAAATTATTACTTTTTTTAATCTTAGCCTAGCATGCAGTTACATTGTTGAACCTTAATATTGTGTTTACTTTGCTCTAGCTTTTATTTGACCAGGCAGAACAGATTAAGAAAAAAAAACTTGTTTATAACCGTGGCCCTCCAAAATTCAGAGCCCCATAAAGGAATAAGAGAAGTTTTAATTTGAGGGTCTTTCACTGGTCGGGCATGGCGATAGCAGGGATTCAGGTTAATAACCAGTTGTTAAAACAAGGCCACATGGAGCTTATATGTTTATTTGAACAGATTAATCAGCAAGAGGGAATTTAACAAGCAACACCATCTGCCATCTCAGCCTTTCTGAAGGAAATATAAGAAGCACAATATTTCTAAACAGGCAGTATTACACCCATCTGCTAGTGTTACTCTGTCACTGAAAGGTGTAATTTTATTGTTACTGGAAGCCAAACATACATTACTCCTCATGATACACATTCTGTAGCTTTCACACCAAATGACATGTGATTTGGCAACCTGCCTCTGTAATTATGTTTACAACTGTGACTGAAGTCACACCAGCTGAAGATAACAGGGGGCCTTTAAAGGACCGGAGGCTCAAGGAAGAAAGTAAGAAGCAGTGGAGCAAGAAGCTGTGACGTCGTGAAATCCACAGGAGGATCTTTATAGAAACTGTGATTTTCTCTGCATTCTTAAATCTGCTTTGAAAAGAAGTTTGCACCGGATGTGTGATCCCTGTCAGCTTCCATCCTGAAAAAAAGTGTTATTAATGCCATAACAGCAATACATTTACGCTACCTATGCATGACAGAGAAAGAAAACAAACAATAGTGTTTGATAACAATGCAAAAATGAGGAAATAAACTTACACACAAACATTAGTTGGGCTCATTTTTATTCCACAGTGGTTTAGAGAAAATGTTTTAAAAAATTGTCTGTGCAGTTTTGTTGAAATGTGTGCATGTTCGTCTCAGGGGACAGTACGGCTCTGCCTCGTGGGACCCCCCTGTACGGTCAGCCCTCGTGGTGGGGGGATGGAGACGCAGACGATGAAAACTCCTTCAAACAGGAAACCAAGTCCAAAAAACACGACAGCTCCATTTCAGGTAGGAGTTTTTAACATTTTCAGATGCTCTCATGTCCACAAGCAGTCATTTTAAATATGACTGCCAAGATATCAAGATTCAAGTCACTTGGGAAGACTCCCAAACTCAACACCTTAACATCACATTAAATCAGGTATCAAATCAATGACCTCGGCAGAAAATACAGTCTCTCGTTTCCTGTTAACGTCACTCTAAAGGATGAAAAGAAAACACTTCTGGTATTGCAATTAGTTATCATGGAAACAGACCAGGATTTTTAAAAAGATTACTTGTGAGACCTCTGTCTCTATATGGTTTTGAATATCATGGAAAAGTGTGAAATTTGGTATTTGTTAATTTGGTCTGAAAAAGTATGAGAAAATAAAAATAAAGATTATTTGGAGATTTCCAAACTTTTTTCCTTAATCTGAAATGTGAAAGGTACAAGATTTGAGTTTCTAAACAACTTGCTCCTTTTTATTGATTTTTCTATGCATTTACCTTCTTTATCTTTACATTTCAACCTCTGTAGGTTGATTGGAGTTGTTATTTGACAGTATGTTCACTGTTAGTGGGAATCAACCCGGAGCCTGATTACTTAGTTGGGATTGTAACTGATGGCTGGGATGTTATTACATTTTTTTCCCATTTTTTTTTTTCCCAGATAATCTCTGAGATTATTTCGAAAGGGAAATAATCTGGTGAATAATCGGCCAGATGAATCACTGAGTCGGTAGATTTGCACCAACAGAATACTATTTTATAGACGACAGATACAACATGCACTGTGATGTACTAAATGTTTTTCTTTGGTTGTAAAACAATGGCTTCACCAAGGTGAGGTCAGCTTGTTTTGCTTTTGCTGTTCAGGCAGCGACGGGCAGCGAGGGTTTGCTTTTATTAATAATCATTTACATCCAAGTGAATACAAAGCCTCTTTTCAGAGTCTGCATGGATGTCTGTCTACTTGACAATATGAGTGTGTGAGAGAGAGGGGGTCCCCTTAACAGGATTAGTGGCCACACCAACTCAGAGAATCAAAATCAGTCTGTGCCAGGCTGGGTTAGCGGACCAGTGTGGAATCATAATACAAACACGAGAGCAGACTGGAGCGTCCTCCAATCCCTCTGCACATCTGCACTGCTAGTCTGGCATCATCTTGGCTGCCCTGTGAAGGAAGACTTTGTTCTCCAGCTCCTAGGAGTCTGTTTGCCCTGATTTGTTGATTTTTGTAAATAGTGTTTGTGTTCGGACACAAAAACTATTTGAAACCTTGAAACCTTTCCAAATATCCAGCGTTATGGGTCTGGTTACGTCAGCCTCGGGAGTGGGTGAGTGGAAATTATTTTCCCTTCTAGCAGCATTAAATGTTAGGCGAATAACTGTGGTGTAGATGATGAAATGTTGGAGCGCCTCTGTGAAGCAGCGTGTGTCCGGAAAGCTCTGGTGTATTTGGGTTGAGCCTCTGCATTAAAAAGAGATTTTATCTGATATGGGTGTTTCAAAAATAACATGAGCGTTCCACAGTCCATGTGAGATGTAGGAGTGAAGGGGAAGTGGGAGGTTAAGGACAGGAAATGATTCTGTTTCAGTGTGTGTATTGTTGCTAGCATGTGTACGTCAGTTTTATTTTAGTGCGTTTTTCTCTTTCAGAGTAAAAAAAAAAAAAAGGCTCTGTTGTCACCACTCCCTAGCTCCCCCTCCGTGTGTTTTGTCACTAAACCCGATTGGGTTACACCACTCTATTCCTTTCTCCTAACTCACACACACAAACCCATTCTTAACAGACTGCTCTTTACCCTGCAGAAATCATTAGCTAACCCTCCGGTAAGAGTTGCTCTCAAATCCATATAGCTGCTAAAATACTTTCAGTTTGTAACAACTTCCTCTGATGCGAGGACACAACTTTTGAGTTTGCTGTCACCTTCCTGCTGCTTTTTGCCAGTGGGAGAATTTTTAAGGTATTTAATTTAATTTGCTGTATCTGTTCCATATTTTGCGAAACAGAAAAATTGAGTCACTGTTGGTTAATGTACTGTACTTTACACCAACAGCATATTATTAATCTGGCAAGCATTCATGTAGTTTAGACGATCAGCTATTCTTACTTTTAGTATATGTGGTTAATGTCAATACAGAAACACTGTATCAAATTTATTTACATCAGGTAATAAGATTATTTCTGTCACATATTCAACTAATTTTATATCTGAGTGGTCTTTTTGGGCCAGCAAGTCTGGCTCTGTGTTGTAGCAGCCTTAGTAAAAAGCTGATCCACCTTCTTAGGAAACACTGTTTCCTTATAGAATATTTCTAATTTCAGCTTTAAACACCTTACTGATACTGAAAATCAGTTTGAATGTCTGACTTTGAGTTTCTTTTACCCCTCTGTAGCAGTAATTTATTAGCGCTTACATATGAAAATGATCAGATATTTGTGTTTCTGACCACTGGTTGGGGCCACTCAACTGGTCTTAGGCCAATTCTGGTTGCTAACCTGTTTCTCGATGCAGTTCTAATCTTTATATAGAATTTATAAATTTTGTAATATGTTTTCAGGTTCACAACAAATGTAGCACAATTTATATCGTTAATATTTTTAATTGTTTAATAAACGGACACAAGAAGCAACCAGACACAGTCCTAAAAAGGTGCTTGAGTCCCTCTTGTTTCGGTGTCAGCCATGTTGTGCATTTGTCCAGTATTGCCTAACGTTTTATGCTGACTACCAGTAATTACGTAATTGTGAGAAATTTTCTTTCTTTTTTAGCTAAGCTGATCTGAACTACTTCAACTGAAAGTGGAAGACACATTTCCTTACTTAATTCATAATTTAATTTAAGCATGTATAATTTACAACAAATTGCACAGATAAATGACTTACAAATGATTCAATTTTGCACAAAATTTCTGTGTTTTTTTTGTTCGTTTTTGCCAGCTGCCATATGTTCCTGCGTTTTCCTCCAAAAACGAAGCAGATGGCTCCTTTAATTCCTGAAAGTGTCGTTAATCATAATCAGCCCCATCAGAGGCTCTGTTGGTTAATAGCAACTGAAGAGAATATAAATGCTGCACTTTTTAAAGAGCCTCGCCGTTACTTAATGCTTTGAGTGACAGCGAGCGAAAATGAGACAGATGTCCATCCTCCTCCTCCATCCTTCTTTTCCATCCAGAAACAAGTCTGGATTTAATTAGTCCATTTGCAGTTTGACTTGACCTTCCCCTTTCATTACCTTCATTTTATTCTACTTTTTGTAATAAAACATAGTGGCCATCTTTGGCGCTGCAGTATTTATATGTTGTTTTTTTTTTTAAATTTACAAAAGTCACGCTGCAGTAAAAATACATTTATTTGTTTTCTAACCACAGAGAGCAAGGAGGCGCGTCGGGGAGAGAAAGCTAAAGAGGACGGCCTTCATGCGTCCCCTGCTCTCGATTCCAGTTACTTTGAGGTCCCCACAAAGGAAGGTCACATGGCAAATAACGGCATTCATGAAATTCCAACCAAGGACACAGAGGATGCTCCCAGTCAAAGCCACACCAATGCAGGTGAAAAGAGATCTAGAGGATAGGGTTTATTCATATTTATTCTCATTTAATTGAACAGTTATAAAGTTTTTGTTCCATAAAATGTGCAATATTAATAAAAGTTAGTTTGTAACATATTTTATTTTATTGCAGTATTTCCCTGTAACCAAGATGACTTTAGGGAAAGCATCTTTATGCCACAACTATTCTGCACATCAACATTTTAAAAGTGCTTGAGTTAGCAGCCTTTACTTTTACTGTCGACGGGACACAAAACCTGAAAGTGCACCGTCTGCTCCACAGCTCAAGGGCACGCCTCCTTCACCATAGAGTTTGACAACACCTCTCCAGGGAAAGTCACCATTAAAGACCACGTGTCAAAGTTTGCACCGGACCACCACAGGTCCCGCACCAAGAAGAGCGCGACGGGAAGCGGCGGCTCGGGAAGCAAGGACCTCACCACCCTGCAGGCCGCCATGATGGCGTCTGAGAGCAAGGTGGCGGATTGGCTGGCTCACAACGACCCCACGTTAGTGCACACTGAGTCCACCGAGGACGACAGCAAGAGCACCAAGAGCATTAAGAGCGACGTCCCGGTCCACCTAAAGAGGCTCAAAGGTACAGGTCTGACTCTTTTTACACGTCTCTGCATCTTGTTTGCATCAAGAAAATGACTCTAACGTTGCTGCTTTGTTATCTAACAGGTTTCTGTTAGTGATTTTCCTGAAAAGTTACAGCATCACCTAAAATAAACATTAATTTTAATGTTAATTGTTTCTGTCTGTCTCTGCAAATCAATAAGAAACAGCCTCATCCCAACATCTGAAGTTTACCTTTTTGCCATTTCTAAAACTTTTATCCAAAAGTGTTTATTGGGCCTTGCAGTGAGATTGTACCAAATGTCTTTCTACATTGTCATTGGTAGTTATATTTTAGGTAAGATTGGAGATTTTTTTTCAAACTGTTTAGATGAGTTAGTTTTGTAAACTGTGTACAGGAGACATTATTTGGATTAGTTCTACCTTGGACTTCGTTTAACCAAATGCTGCTAGTGTGAAGTTTTGAGTCACAATCATGCTGCTGGCCCAAGTCTGCCGATTGAAGAACAGTCCGCAATAAACTGATGAGATTGTGCCCAGTTTTTAGAGGAAAGCCTCTCTGTTTATTACAGGACGAAGTACAGAGTAGCCATCTTATTAAAATAATGAACGCCCTTTCACTCAATGATAAAAAAAATTATCATTTGGCTTTATACTATTTCCACATGTTTAATATTTTTTCAAAGCCCTGCCATTGTGCACTGGTTGAGTTTTTCCCAATTTTCAAGTATTTGTTTTATTACTACTTTATTATGCAGGACTCTCTTTGTTTATTATCTTTTATCCAGATTTTAAGCAAACTCATCTGTCAGATCTCCATTTTTAAACACCACTAAGCCTCCTTCACATAAAAGATGTTTCAATAAGCTGGTAAAATAGTTTATTATCTAACGTGATTTAGGGCATTTTAAGACTTTCTATTTGACTTTGTTTAATATTACTTTCCTAAATTAAAGCTGTTCCACGCCGATGTTGCTGTTTCATTAAACCTAAATCACTGAACAAAGTGTGGAAGCGACACATAAATAGATACGGACTCAAAGAAACTGTGCGTGGTTTGAGTAGAGGACGCAGGGGACTGGAAACTCTCCAGCTAAAGGTCCAACTGGAAGGTTTTCTTGTGGTGCAGAGCGTGTGATTTATTTCCTTCATCTCCCTGAATCACAGAATCTCCATAATATCCAGCCAACTTTGCTTTTTCTTCCATCAATTTTCCCAATGCTGTACAAGTTTGTGGTTATTATAGTTTATTGCAGAACAGTGTTTCTCTGGCAGCTTTGTTGTTTCATTGCTAGATCCAGGTTTATCAATAAAACAACGATGTTAAGTGGAAATGAGATTTCCATTTTGCCTATATGAATTTTAATTAAAATAATACCGTGGTTGTTTTCGGATATTCTGATATACATTATTATCATCTTATTGTCAAAACTAACTGATTTTATCTCCTTAGTCTCCATTTTTCTAAGGATATTTATGTTGCTTTCTTTTTTTGCTCAGATGATAAAAACTTTCCAAATAGCAAAGCCAGAGCTTTACCCATTATGACTGCATGTATATAGAATGTATTGAAAGTCATTATATTTCTTACAGTTTGTAGCAAATTTAAACCAGAGCCACATTTACTGATGTAAAACATGTAATTCTGAAGTTTTTACCTTTGTGTTTCTACCCATAAAACTAAGAATTGTGTTCAATTTGTCCAAAGTTCAAGTCCTTCCTTGTAGTGTTATTGAAGGTTGGGTTGTCTCTGGCCTCCTTTTAGCCTATTAGATGCACTAGATTAGGGGCGGGGCTTGTGTGAGCTGATGGAAACGGAAATCTGCGAGGCGGTGGGGAACAATGGTGAAGCCAATTTATTAGATGGAGTTAGGACCACTAAAGGGCGTGTCAGTGGGCTGACAGATCGGCTCACCTGATGGATGCCGTTGTTTTTAGCTGATTAACTGACCAGCGTTTTCACTCCTAGACATGGATGAGTTATGGGAAGCTGAGGATAAGATTCAAGTGGGGCAGAGAAGGGGTTGAAAAGAAAGACAGGATTGTGGGAGAGATGAGGGAGACAATGGAGAGAGGTTGATGAAGGAAGGTTTTCTCCAGGTGAGTGGAGGAGATGGGAGGAAAGGAAGCTGACAAAGGCAATGGAAACAGGATTAGCTACAAAGGTGAGTGTTCAGAAGGAGAGAAAGAAAGAAAGGGTTGTTGTCTGGGTTGCAGTAGAAGCAGAAAAGGAGGCGACGAGGTAGGAGAGAGTAAGGCAGAGAGAGAGCGAGATGCCTTTGGTTGAAAGTTGTTATAGTAACAGTGATGCGAACTGCAGGCGCTGTGAGCATCTGTCTGAGTGTGAAGCGGCTTCAGTATTTTGTGTGAGGAACGCTTTCCACTGTCTTCCAAAGGTGTGTGAGTCAAGTGGCGCTAGGCTCCGTGTGCATGTTTGATACATGCTGAGCGGTGATCTGCAGAGAAGCGGTGCAGCGTGCGTTAGCGCGGGCATGCGAGATCTGCTCAGGGTGTGTCGTAGCAGTGCCTGGTAGAAAGAGCGGCAGAGTTTCACCAAGGGAACCGTAAAGAGGCGTCTGAGCTATAGCTTTTAATTTCTTACCCGATAGGTAAGTTAAAAATTTTGATCTCGGGTTTAAAAAGATCTTTATTCTTCTGCGTTCATTATTGCAGCACATTTAAATTAATTTAGATGCTTTTTTTTCATAAAGTTAAAAATGTGATTTCTAATTAGCAGTGTGTTTTTATGGTTTAAATTTAGGAGCATTTGAGGAAAAAATAATATTTTGTCTTCATAGCCAAAGCAAAAGCTTATAATCCTGCTGCAGGTGGCGCTTTAAATGCTTGGGCCCACTACAATACATTGTATGTTTAGGGTTGCATGCTTGCTTGTCTGACTGTGTTTGTAAAGGAAGTTCTTTCTTATTTATGTTCAGTGTGTGTACGTGTGTGTGGGCAGAGGCAGTGGTCAGCTCCACTGTGAGTCATGGTGGGGCGGCTGGGACGATGCACTGGACTTTCACAGACTCCTCTGTTCTCCTCCAGCTCTGCTAAGGGCTTCTTTGTCCACAGCACGCTTAATGAAAGACCTCCTCTCTGTGCTTGCTGATCTGCCTACTGTAACACTCTGTGGTTTTCCTTTCTCATTTTTTTATGTACCTTCATCTCCTTTTTTTTATTATTAAGCCTCTATTAAATCATTAAAAATGACCAAAAAAAATACACTGGAAGAGCAAAAAGCTCGATAAACGACAAATCTGATGAAGACGGATGTCTTTTAGATGACTAAAAGTGGACATTGTAGCATTAGCTTTATTAGTGCAGACTTTAGAACTTTTGCAGCATTGAAATAAGGGCCCCAAATTTTTAACTCAGTGGTTTGTTTGAAAAAATCCGATCCAAGGTTGGTGGCATGAATTAACTCACTCACCTTTTGGTTCCCTAGCAACATCCTGCTGAGTGACGTGCACAGCAGCAGTTACAGGTTTCACTACTGTGTCTAATAACTGCTAAAAAAAACCCAAAAAAACCATTGTGGAGTTAAAGGAGAAAATTACTATAACCACTTCAGATGAAATTGAGGATAAAACAGGAAGAGTCATGTCACCAATATGGTAGTATTTCAGATATTAAAACAAAAACTATTTATGATTATTGATATCGACTGATATGAAACCGTTGTACATTTTTCAGCCATGTCATCCTGCCATTCATCTACTCAAACATATTAGCAATATGCAGAACATATTGCTAATGTAAAAATATAAAATTCCAAATAATATTTGATCCAATCAGCCTTTTACATTTGAGATATTGCACTCTGACATGACGACTGGGGTTTGATAAACAGCTTAGCTCTGCTAAAAAATAAGCGTGACCGATGAACAGATTTGCAATTGCACTCAGTGTGTGAAAGAATAAAACTTTCTCAATTACTCAATAAAAAAAACTCAAACTCTGTATGATTGAGTACAGTGTATCATAGTTTAATTCTGACAGTATTAAACTATGATAATCTATAAATCTAAGTAGCTACATGCTTAGCCTCCTGTTTGTTGTGTTTTTCCCACTTAATTCAGTCACTCTTCCCCATTCCCTCCCATTTCCTTCCAACACATCCCCCAACTGCCCAGCTCCTCCTCTACTATCCCTCTTCCCCTTTCGCCTCCCCTCCTCCTTCATCCATAACCCTCCACCCACGAGTCCCTTCTCCCCTCCCCCGCTTCTAACTGACTGCCACTGAATTGGACATGGCCGGTAGACAAGTTGTGTGGGTGGCATGTCTGGGTTAGTGTGGCACAACGTCTTGAACCGCACAACACAGAAAGGACTCGCTGAATCAACTGGGACGGAGCAACATGTGCGGCTGCAGTGATGTGGTAGGTAAATCAGACGGTGTGCTGTTTGGATTCATCTTGACGGTTCAGGGATTTGCTTCAGGCCACAGAGAGAGTTTATTGTTGTCATTGGCTGTGACGGTTTGTAAAGATGTGTTTCTTGTTGTTCAAATGCAGGCTTCGTTTTCTGTTTTTCTTTCCACGATAGCTACAATGAAGTCGGGTTGTGTTATATTTCAAAGAACATGTTGTTTCTGTTGCTATAACACTGTGTTGTTGATATCCCACTGTTTAGGTTTGAAAATCGCCTCCCGTGCTTTTAAACTCCGGGGAGCTCAGATCTGATTATTTGTTGTTGTTCAAAGACGATCACGGAATCAACTGTCTCGCCTTGTTTGTGTCTCAGTAGGGAGCAAACATGAAGACGGCACCCAAAGTGACTCTGAGAACGGACTCGGCCTGCGTTTCGCCAACCGTAGACACGCCCTCGAGGAGCGCCTGAAGACAGCGCACAACCACGGGGCAGGGGGATCCGCAGGGGCGGCCGCAACCATCAGCGGGACCAGAGCCACCGGCAGCCGAACGGCTTTCATGATCGAGTTCTACGACGAGGAAAACCCTCGCAAGCGTCGCTCTTACTCGTTTTCCCAGACTGCTCCACTGCTGGGGGGCGGCGTGGGCGGAGAAGGACTGTGTCCACAACCTCCCTCGCACCCGAAGGTGTTCAGTATTTCAACGTCAGCTGCCTCAGCTGCAGATTCAGGTACGATTCTGGTGTCGTTACATGCTTCTCACCGCACAGATACAATTAGAAACAATATAATTAAGTGCTCCTACAATACCCTGCAAAAGTTGTCATACTTCAGACTTTAATGTATTAAATTGCTTTTTTTATGTGAGAGACCAACACAAAATCTTCTTTGGTCTTCATGATGGTATTTGTTCGTTCTCTAACAAACCTGTGAGGCCTTCACGGAGCTAACAATTTACACTGAGGTTATTAGTTGGTGACACTCTATTTTAGGATATAACAGTAAATGGGGGTGTATGCAAATGCATGCCACACTTTTCAGATTTTTAATCATAAAAATGTTGAAAAAGAGTGAATTGCTTTACTTCTTTTCATAATTTACACTGCTTTGTGTTGTTCTGCCACAAAAAAATAAGCTTACCTTAAAGATAAGTTCTCCTTAACCGATTTTTTGTTTTCTTACCGTCAGGTAAAGCTCCAGCTCCCATACCAGCCACAGTAACTGTGGGTGCTCCAACGGCTGCCCGTGTGCTGCTCAAGCAGAGGTCAGAAGACCAAAGTATCGGTCGGAGCTCGGCTAGTACTGGGCTGGCGACTGGGAGCCCCACAACGCCCAGCGAGGACACTTCGGTCCTCGGCAAGGGAGCTGGAACTGCTGGGGGAGAGGTGGACGACGACCACAGTGACAAGGGGACTTACACTATCGAGCTGGAGAATAAAAATCCAGAAGAAGAAGAGGCCAGGCGCATGATAGACAAGGTGGGAGCAGTCTGACATGTTAGGAGCAGTTTACTTTTCACAGTATTTGTATAAATCACCCGTAATTATTGTAATTATACAGCATCTTTGGGGATCCAGTTAAACTATCTTTTGCATTAGAGGCTTTACAGTTTAGGAATTGGAGTTGAAATGACCAGGAACAGATTAAAATGCTCCAAAGATGGCATTAACTGTTTAAAGATCAGTTCGCTGATGTTGAATACACTTTTTGAATTGTATCCTATAATTAAAGGGTTGAGCAGCTTTTACCACTCCCAAGGTTTTTTTATGCTTGTCAACCTCTAAAAAACCATACCCTTTTGTTTAGAGGTGTTTTTAGTTTGGGGTCTTTGCAAAACTGTGATAATAAAGGAGCTACTAAAATGAAAAGTAGTATCTTTAAACATTGCTCTGCAGCAACTATAAAAAGCAGAACTAGAGCAATTCCGAACAGGCTGCAGCAGCGTTAATAGTCGCTTTCTTTTACTTGCTTGGTCTGCAGTCTTTTGCATAGCGAGTCCCTTGAGACAAACTGGAGTTGCCACTAAAACAGCACCATCATCTCTCCTCTGCCTTGCTTGACCACCTCTCATTCTCTCTGGCACATCAGCTCACCGAATGCGTCTGGAATAAGCAGGAGGGATTTTTGCTCAAATCCCTCCTGCAGTCCTGTTTTATTAAGCAACATTTAATTTCCTACTGTTTCCCCATTATCAAATGCAACAAAGAACAGTAAAAACTAAAGAAGTCGATATCCAATCCCTAATTTTCGTGACACTTTGACCTGCAGAAAGAGACTTTAAGGAATTCCAAATATAACACAAGTAAACATGAAAACAGCTTTCAGTATATTTATTTTTCTAGCCGTCCTTCTTTGAGTGTTCATTTATTTATACCAAAAACAGAAAAGACATCAGAGCTATACTAGTTAATAACTAGGGATGCGCTGATGTGAAAATCTGAGCTGATATTGACATCTGATATGTCATGGCCAATAACAATATTGTACCCTCCTGACACCACTGCTGCTTCTTTGCTGCAGTTACTTCCCCATAATCCTGTGCTGCACCACCATCACGTCACATGACCAAACAGGTGCTGCATGACAAGATGAAATGTTTTTACTGTTTAAATTTGAATTTTAAGCAGTTAGCGGTTAGCATAGCTAGCTTTAAGCACCTATCCTTATCCTCCAATTGTAGACTTCTTCCATTAAGAATAATATCTATATACCAAAGATGTTTATACTCCAACCTGCTGGAACTTAGTGATGACCAAATCACTGAATTTCTCTGTGCATCGCTAACAGAAGGACTATTTTCTGAACCATTTAACCCAAAGTAAATGATATCACATTCTTTTTAACCATTTAATGCAAGAATTATCTTTGGACAAGAAGTCAAATAATTACTACATAATATTCTGAGTCAGTTCAAGTCTGCATGTGGTACATTCTAAACAGGAAGTGTTGTTATGCTAATTCCTGTAATTAGCTGACACGCTAATTGGCACAGTGCTCACAGCTGTCCACTCTCCCTCTCTCATTTATAACTTGCTGATGTTGTTTCTGTTTGTTTCATTTAAATATTCAGTGAACGGGAGCTGAGCATTTTGAATAAACAACTCACGTTGTTTGTTGGATTCACTGTATCAGAAAGAGGATGTAGTCAGAGTATTGACATTCTCAACATGACTGTATTATGTGTACATTACACACAAGTCATACAAAGTTATATAAAAAGTTTGCATAAATTATGATATCCTGCCAGTTTTTTGTTGATTCATAGGTTGTTTTTTTTTATATATATTTGTAGGTGTTCGGGGTGCAGGAGAATACAAGCAGCTTGGTTTTGTCTGACCTAAAAGGAAAAGTAAAGGACTCAGGAAATGCTGGGAAAGAGGTACAAATCTGCTTTGGACTGACGAAATCTTCCTAAAATAAATTAATTTTGGTATTTCTCTGGCCCCCTAGTTATGTTGCAACCAAAGCAAATAAAAAAAAGATGGAGTTTTTATTGTGCAAGTCCATTACTCCTTTGAGATGACTACTTTGCTCCACTGGCCTGTCGGATGGGAGGAGGGTTCATCCTCAGTGAGTGACCTAGATCACACCACACTGGGATGAGGAAAGACGTTCAGCCCTCCAGGCCGTTTCATAAAATGGAGGGGGCAGCACCTCACTGTACTGACATCCTAAATGTCTGTCTGATCCGTCTTTTACGGCATTTAGATTCCTTTCTTTTCATGTGATAAACAAAGTCTTTATCAGTATTACTGGAAACTTGATTTTACATTTTATTTGGATATTTTTTTATATCCATCCACCGTGGACATCAGGGTCATATCAGTCAGTTTTGCACACGTTTGAATGTATTGCAGATTTTCTCTATTTCTGTTGTGCACATTTGATTTAATCCCCGTTGGTCCCAAATTATAAATAAAGGGACAAATAAGCATACACTGTTAACTAATGTTTGGTTAGTCCGTTGCAAGGAAACCAATACCGTTTTTGTAGCATCGTAATTCTGGTTTTGACCGCTTAGGCATAGTTCATTTTTATGGGTTAGTTTCCTTTAAAAAACTGACTTTCAGTTTTATGATTATGTTCAATAAATTTGAATAACATAAGCCTGTTAACACTGGTTTTAACTTGTGTTTAGGATCATATGTGAGCCATCTGCCATAAACTGTTAATATTAGATGAAGGAAAATAATGTTCAAATGCCCAGATGGAGAAACCAAACTTACCAACTTAAAAGCTTAGTTTTTCAGAACAAATCAGTCAATTTAAATGAGCTTTGCTATTTATGATAAACGACTAAAACCTTTGCACTTAATTTTTGTTTTGAAAATGTGTTAAAGTTGTATAATAATCAGTCCATCCTAGGAAAAGAACTGTTTATTTAGGTTATGCAATAGATCATTAAAAGCTCATAATTATGTCCATGAAGGGTGTTTGTAAGCCTATACCTGCCATTCTAAGAAAAAAAAAAAAAAACAGGAAACCAAAATTACATAACTGTATTTTTTAAGTACATGGCTTGTTTTAGAACTCCATCCTTTCAATGAAGAACCCCTTTATTTCAGTTCAGTCTCTTTTTGTTTAACCCTGGCCTGTTGTGTTGCCTCAGGCTCTTGTTGGTGACTCAAGCTGGGTCTCTCAGTGGGCCAGTTTAGCTGCTAATCAAGCAAGGACCGACCCAGAAGGTTCTGGAGCAGAAGCAGCAACATTCCTGCACAAAGAGAGAGGTAGACTCACCCAAATCAACAAACTGCTTAGATTTATTCAGTATTTAATCCTTTGATTAATTTGGTTTTTGTCCTTCTTCCTCAGGATCTGATGCCTTTGAGTCTGCTTCTCCTTCCCTTGGCAAAGGTGAACCCTCTTCCAGCCTGATCGACCGTAAACGCAGGACCCTCCCCCAGCTCCCAGTGGACGACCCCCGGTCTAAACCCACTCCCAAAGCACTGAGGTCTGAGATAGGGGAGAAACAGGACACTGAGCCCCAGGAGAAAGAGAACAAGGGAGACGGAGAGTCCCCAACCCCCATGGAGGACGGCGAAGTGACCAACAAGAGGAAACAAAGCTCGGCGACCTCCTCTCCGCCTAAGGGTCCAGTCCGGGGCACTGAAAGAAGGAAGAGGTCAAAGGAGCGCAACGGAGGAGAAGCAGGAGAAGGAGGGGAGAAATCTGGGAAGGCCCTCGTTCGCCAGGGTAGCTTTACCATTGAGAAGCCCAGTTCAAACGTCCCCCCAGAGCTTATCCCTCGCATCAACAGAGGCAACAATGAGCGGGAGCGCAGCGACTCCGTGGGCAGCATGGACACCGCTACGCTGCTTAAAGACACGGAGGCCGTCATGGTATTTCTAGAGGCTAAGCTCAGGGACCAGAACAAACTAGACCAGAAAACTATTAAAACTCCTCCTAGTACCAGCATTGGCCTCGCCGCTCGGACTGACTCCATATCCCCAGAATCAGATGTGGACACAGCCAGCACGGCTAGCCATGCTGCAGCAGAAGCAGGGGGAAAGACCGCCACAGGCGGCGTGCAAAAGCGGAAGTCTCTCAGCAGCATGCACCGGGAAAGGAGCAATATGAGCACGGCATCCAAAACAACCTCCGGAAACGGCAGCGCTCGCGAACGCCTGGAGAGGAAGGCTAAAGGTAGAACTGTCGAGGCGACGGGTCGGACTCGTTCCGCTCAACCCGGCGCTTCCTCCAGAGCACGCCAGCCTTCCCTGGATCTCACCGACGACGACCAGACCTCCTCCTTCCCCGTCTCTGACATTCTGTCTTCAGACCAGGAAACCTACTCTGGGCCTTTGGGGAACTCGGTTCATAGACGAGGCTCAGAAGACTTCCTCCATTCCAAACTCGACGGCAGATCTTCCAAGACGTCCATGAGCGGTGCCTCCAAAACCAGCCGAAATCTGCAGGCAGCGACGGCCTCCTCACTCAACAAGCAGGCCTCTCTGCCTCAACCACGACCCACCAGAGCCTCTCTTCTCCGCCGGGCCCGACTGGGGGACACGTCTGACACGGATCTAGCCGATGCAGACCGGGTTTCCGTGGCGTCCGAGGTGTCCACGACGAGTTCCACCTCTAAGCCGCCGTCCGGACGGAAGGGAATGTCGCGGCTGGACATGCTGGCTCAGCCACGGAGGAATCGCGTGGGCTCCGTCTCGGCACGCAGCGACTCGGAGTGCACGGTGAGCCGGCCCTCCACAGCTTCGACACGCCTGTCCGCAGAGACCTCGCTGCGTCTCGGCTTGCGCTCGACAACGCCCACAGAGAATCGGCTGTCGCCAAGGATGAGAGCCAACAGTGTGTCGAAACTCAACGAGCCCAAGACCAAAACCACGACGTCTGGATACTGCTCGCCCACAGGTGAGCAAAGAAAAACAAACTACAAAAGACAACTCAGTGTCTGACATCTGAGGATTTTCATTAAAAGGAGAGAAAATTAAATCAGTTTATTGATTAAAAATAAACTGTTTCATGGTTGATTTTGAGTCACAACATGAGATGCTCACGGCTGATTTCTGGTCTCTGGTTTGTAAAACATTGACTGGCAGATATCGATTTTCTTTCTTCAGAGACACTATATCCCTATACATATATATACATATATATCTTTGGAATCTAATTTGTGGTTTTCTTCACTATCATAGCAAAATCAGCTCTTTTGCATGTATTAGCTGGACAATGCTCAAATGAACTGAAATATCAAAAAGGCTGCTGACGTTTCCGACTCCATCATGCTTCATAGACAGATTGAAAGCTCCAAAGTATCAAACAGAGCAACTTTAGTTTAGCTTATTCAGCCTTCGTATTATCCGCTGAAAATCTTGCTCACTCATGTTCTGAATAAACCACAGATTCAAGGCGAGGTGTTAAAAATAGCTTCCATTTTAAAAGTCTTAATGGCCCTATGCTTCTGTTGACTTCATTTTCAACACCTGAAAGTAACTGAGTCTTCTTCACTCAGTCAGTTTGAACCCTACGTTGAGGGTTCAAACTGCAGCCTGAAGTGTCTTAATTCTGATTTTTTTTTCTTTTGACGTAATGCGACCTGTATCTGATCTTTTCATGGCAGTGTGAACAGCACAGGTCGGATTCTATTTCGAATGTGACTAGTATCCGATGCGTATCCGATTCAAATGCGACCATAACATTCATCCGAACTGAACTTCACTGATTCTCAACAAATCTCACTATTCTGCATCCTGATACGCGCAAGTGGGAAGAAAAACAACAACCATGACGGACTATCTGAGAATTAAATTGTTAATATGTTGCTCCGGCTGGAGACAACAACTTCAAATGTGTAAGCTATGCTCCACCGTTAGCCTCCATGTTTACTTCTGCAAACACTGAGCATTTCTTCTTTTTATGGCAGTTGGCAGAACGCTGAGGCTATGGCGCCCTATACTTCGCATGTGGGACACTTTCAGGTCGTTTGTCTGTTCACACTGCAGAACACATACAGGTCGCATTTACTGGCGGTGTGAACGGCCCTGGCAAAAAAATCGGAATTGCCAAAAAATCGGAATTGAGTCACTTCAGGCTGCAGTGTGAACGCAGCCTTAGTCGACAATGAAACGCGTTGACAGCGTGTCCCGTTTCCTCAAATCACGTGTTCACCACCACATTTTGCTATAAAATAATTCACATTTTTGAGTTTCTGACCAGGCGATCTACGTTGAGGGCTGCAAACCAACAGGTTCTGGTCATCAGCTGGCACCTTGGTGCATTTTGTGTGTAAATATTTCTCAGTAAACACCTGTGTTGTCATGACCTTTTGCATTGGTTTTCATCGTCCAGAAAACCCTCAGCCTGAACCTCCAG
The DNA here is from genome assembly GCA_903067075.1 of Micropoecilia bifurca. NCBI lineage: Eukaryota > Metazoa > Chordata > Actinopteri > Cyprinodontiformes > Poeciliidae > Micropoecilia > Micropoecilia bifurca. The sequence goes on from CAEGAF010103416.1 coordinate 23,694, forward strand.
AGGGTGATCCAGAGGAAGAGCTGATTGGTACGGTACCAGAACCATGAAGTCTAATTGGACTTCTGTGTGTAGTGCATGTGTGTATTTTAACTCCTCCAGACCTGGGTCAAAACAACGCTCAGATGTGAAGGATCCTTCAAGGATTTCAAACAGTTCTTGTTTAATACATACGTTTCAGTATTGCTTGGAATAAAAGTAATGTTGGTTCATGGCTTTAATACCTGTCAAAAATCTCTTTCATGATGACCCAGCTCTACCAAGCCTTCGATAGCTAACGTCGTGTCCTCCTTAAATCCATTTAGTAATGTTGTGTTGATAAGCCAGCTGCTTTGCTCACACTGTAACACTTTTCCCCATGTTATACTGAAGAGTTGGACTGAATGAGGTATAATCTCATTGTCTCAGAGCTGGACTAACAGAGCTGCCGTTTGAACATTTCTAAACAACCTAACATGAAGCTTTATGGCTTCTTCGTTTTGTTGAATGCCTTGAAATGCTTCAAAATATTTTTTGCTGCTTTTTTTTGTGTGATTTTTATCATTGCTAAATACGCTGTCAAACACACAAAACACTTCATTTCCTCAAGAGTGACATAAATTGCTGGTCAGAAGTTTACATGCACTCTTGATAGTGCTGAATTTAATGTTTTATTTTAACTCCAGGGTGGAGTGATTACACAAATTTTTAATACTTTTAAAAACAATGACTTGGTGCACAACTTGGTTCCACAACTTTTTGTAGCTACATCAGCAAAGTTTTGCCTCAATTGTGGCCTCAACATTTGACTATTTGTCATGTTGTGAGGTTGGCATGACAACCCAAATACAGAAAATGACGTTGGTGAAAATTACCAGAGACCTTAATAGCCAAAGAACAAAATCAAGGAAACCTTGGAGGTAAAACAGATGATGGAAACTGGAGGAGTGAAACAGAAAATCCAGAGAGGAACAATAAAAAAAACAAGGAGCTTATCTACAGAGGCATGGGTTGGAAAATAACAGGAACCAGGGGAGCTAATCAGAGGGGATGTGGAATAACTGTGACAAAATGAGAGCAGGGAGACTAATAAACAGAAAATACAAAGAGGAGCTGAATTAAGAGCAGAAAAAGATGAGGTAAAGAGAACAAACCAAGAAATGAGTAAGAACCAAAGGAATAATAAACTCCATAGAAAAACACTAACATCCACAGTGACCAACAAATAGAAATGAACTGACTTCAAAAATCTCTTAACAACAGTAAATAAATGATTAAAACACAAACATCTGTAGCTCATGTCACCAGTCTGGTTTTTAGATGAACAGAGGGGACCTTGATGCAAACTGAGGTCAGGGCTTTACAAAACCTCAATGTCGCCCTTTTTATTATTGCTAAAAAAAACAGTTCTGATGTGTGTTTGGGCTCATTATTTTTAGAAGCACCTAGTTGTGACAAGGTTTGAGCCATTTGACCCAAACTCGCTACTAACAGAATAATAGGAGTTTGTGATGTGTCATTTTGACTCGGTGTGGACTGGATCCACAAGAAATCCAGAGCCCTGGACCAAATTCTTTTTTTTAAAATGGTAAATAATAGAAAAGCGTTTGTAAACTTCTGAACAACATTCGCATCTGAACTTGCTAAAAGCAAGTCAACGACCCCTGTGACTTTTTCCGATGTCTAGTAACGGCTTGTGCTGCCGTTGCAGTGTCCAGCAGCAGCAGGTGGAGGCGCCTGCCGCCGGAGTACGGCTCCACCTCGGAGGAAGAGTTCGGCTCCAGCTGGAACTCGGCAAAGCACGGCGCTCGCCCCCACGTCCGGCCCCACTACCTCGTCCCGCACCGCGGCTCGAGACCCGGCTCCGCCTCCAGCTCGGGACCGGCGGGGATGGTGGCGATCCCCGGCGGAGCGGGCATCAAACACCGCATGAAGGAGCAGGAGGAGTACATCAGGGACTGGACAGCTCACAGCGAAGAGATAGCCAGGTACCGACCATCACTGACCTGCTGATTCATTTGCACTTTAAAGCAGCTCCTGAGTCCTAAAGAACCCCGTCTGATTAACAGGTTGTTCCCCTGTGTGCGCAGGATCAGCCAGGACTTGGCCAAGGACTTGGCCATCTTGGCACGCGAGATCCACGACGTGGCCGGCGAGATAGACTCGGTCAGCTCGTCTGGCACCGCGCCCAGCACCACCGTCAGCACCGCCGCCACCACCCCGGGGTCGGCCATCGACACCCGGGAAGAGGTAGGCCCTGCACGCCCCGCGCAGCCGGACATACAGGAGAGCATGAAAAAGGTGCCTGGTTTTCTTCTTCTTCTTCTTCTATTGCCTTAATGTGTGCGCTTTCATTGCAACTTTGCCATTAATTCCTGTGTTTAGTAAGGGGGAAAGCGGGTGCCTCTCTGCTGCTTCACAGCTTTCAGTTCTTCTCATGAGCTTCTATTTGCTGAACTTTCAACTCCTTAGCTCCAGGGTTCATACGGCTGCTTAAATTCCCTAAAATCAATTTTATTTGATTCAATTTTCAACATTTGGAAAGTGCCTGATTTCTGTACTTGATATTCAAAATGGAAAATTTTGTTACAAATTCTAATCTAACATTTGATTAAAAGCCTACGTTTGGGAAACAACTGAAGCCAGATATTTTCATACACCCAATAAAAGGGCAGATACATTTTCCCCCAATGTTTGAAGTTGAATCAAACTAAATTTTATTTATTTTTGGTAAATTAGAATTGCCGAAATTAATGATTTTTACTAAATTTCAGTAAACTTTGCGAGAACAGTTTTTATAGCTTTCTTTGTATATGTCATTTATCTTAACATAATTTGTTTTGATTATTAATGAATATGTGTTTATTAATATTTATTATTCCTTTTTTGTCAGTGACTTATTGATGTGTGTAACTGTACATTTTGTTCATTAAAGAAGATGACTTAAATTGTTTTTTGTTAGTGTTTTGTTCTCTGACCGGTCAGGGTGTGTATGAAACAAACATTACAAAATTTTGCTATATTTTTGTTTAGCTTGTCACTACTGTAGAGTGTAGATATTATCACAAGAAATTATTAATAGTAATAAAAGTAGTGAATTAAAACTATGTTTTAGTTCATTCTTATTGTGTCTTTCTCCAGTGTGGTACTGAAAAAGTTTACCTTGAAAATATTTCAGAGTGCTTGATTTTTACTGTGGGAAGAAGAGTACAAATTTGTTTCTACTAATTATATCCTTATGAAAGACACAACTTTCCTTGATAAAGTGTCTAAGCCCACGTTTGACACATTCTAACATCTTTATGCAGCTCATTGAAACACAACAGTCGAGCTGAAGGTTTGATTACCTTCGCTCTCTTTGTCTCCTCTGCCCTTCTCTCTGCTCTGGCCCAGCTGGTGGATCGAGTGTTTGACGAGAGCCTCAAATTTAGAAAGATCCCTCCAGTTATTTCATCCAACAAGCAGCCAGAGATCAACGGAAAACCCATTGAGCACCAACCCCGAGCTCCTGACGGCCGGGAGCCGCGGGCCTTGAGGAGACGCACCTGGAACCGAGAGGAGGTGAGGAGCTGCCTGACGAACCTAAAGCACAACGACCAGCATTTTGAGGCTTTCGCAATAAAAAACAGGCTCTAATTGTGACGTTGTGGGTCTTTAGGCGGTGTTGGACAGCCTCCTGATCCACTCAGTGTCTCAGCTCTCAACCAAGATCAGACACTCTGTGGACAGAACAGCAGCAAAAATCAGGTACTTGTTGTTACACAAAAGCTGCCATGTTCTTTGAACCTCTCCATTTTTGGTTATGTTACAACCAGATATTCATTTTACATATAAATAAATGAAACAGTGGATCTGTGACAACTTGAATATTTCTGTTCCTGCCAGGATCTTGTTCAAGGATAAGGACAGAAACTGGGATGAAATTGAGAGTAAACTGAAGTCAGAGAGTGAAGCGCCACTTCTTAAAACCTCCAACAAGGTACAGAAAACGATCCTGCAACACAAGAATGTTTAAAAAGTCAAACCTGAATGGAAACTTTAATTTTGTCATCGTTTTTTTTTTTTTTTTGTTTTTTTTAGGAAATCTCTTCGATCTTGCTCGAACTGAAGAGAGTTGAGAAACAGCTCCAAGGTAAAGCAGAACAGAAGCTGCTTAATAAAATATGCAAAAGTTGACAAGGGTATGGCTGCAGTATGTAACTTTTATTGTTCTTACATATTTTTGTTAAAATTATTATGTTGTGATTGTATAACATGACACAGATAATCTATAAAATCATCAATCTCCTGCAAGGGATACTTTTACTGCAGAAATACACCAATCAGAGCGAGGAGGTCTTAGTGTTGTTAGTCAGGCTTGTGCATGTGCTGCTCGGTGTAATAATGGAGAAGAAGCAACTTATTGTTACAGGTAAATCGTTTATCTGCAGTCATCGGTGGCCTGCTGACTGGCCTCAGCATTCATGACGGGCTTTGTTGTGGTGTAGCGTAGCAGAGAGCAAGAGGGAGGGTGTGAGCAGCCCGTAAACATGTATGATTGACAGCGCTAAGACCCTCCTCCTGTCTCTGATTGTTGTTTCTGACTAAGTGTTGTATTTTTGCAGTTAGTACTGGATGAAGGCATTTTTTTTCACAGATTATGTCTCATTTTGTACTGTCACGACATTTTTATCAATTATATAAAACGTCATATTTTTTATAAAAGTTATATACAGCAGCTTTAGCTAATCGGTTTAACATGGGAATCAGCCGTTTCACAAAGTACTTCCTGTGTTCTCAGTGATTAACGTGATGGTGGACCCGGACGGGACTTTGGACGCCTTGGCCAGCCTCAGCCTGACTAGCCCCACCAAGGTCCCGACCGCCAAAGCCACGCCCCCCACCACCGTCAGCCCAGCAAGAGAGTCGCTGCCCGAAATCCTTCCTGGGCCTGACGGTCCGGCCGCCTCCACCAGGGTCCAGTCTTCCGCCACCAACATGGAGGGCCGAGAAAGCATCGTGGGTTTGGGCCTGGCGGGCGTCGTCGGGCTGCCCTTCAGTCGCAGGCGGCCGAGCGGAGAAGAGGCCATCGCACAGAAATGAACGGCAGCTCTCCCTGATGAGAAACGAATAAACGTGAGCATGGATTAGCGCATTGGCGTCTGGCAGACGCACAGTCTTCTTTTTACCCATCAGTGACCAGAAATGAAGTGACATTCTCAACCGCTCAACTATGGCAGAAACTTGACCCAGGGATGTTTCAGATAGCCTGGCGGTAACATCCCAGCCTCCAGCCGCTGACGCCCAACAACCAGCCTGACCAGCCTGACACTCATGGACCGAGGCCTGCTTCACTCCTCTTGCCTTCTTTGTGCGTCGGGACCCTTCCTGCGCTGAGGACATGCCTTAAAACAAAACCCGGCCCCCCCTGTAGCAGCGTCGCACCTCATCCCCTCAAACACTAGTCGACACATTTTTTGTGAGCTCATAGAAGACAAACTGAAAGACATGTAAAGTAAAACTTTAACATGTTTTAGTTACACTCACACAAAGGATATTTCAGCTCAATTATGAGAAACATGGTTTAAACCTAGAAGTATTGAGATTATTCCAGAAATCAAGCAAAATTTTATTCATGTAAAAAGATGATATGAAATAATTGGTTCTACCTAATAAGTAGAACCATGTTCTACTTATCAGGCTTCCATCAATTTTTCTGAAACACACTTTCTCTTTGTAGTACAACTACAAGTCAGATCTGACTCATTTTGATTGGTGGTTTTAGCAGCAGTAGCAGCTTCAGTCATGTTTACTGATGTAACTATTTTCAAATTGTTGTGTCATCTTTAAAGCAATCTCTCCTGGGGAAGCAAAAAATTACAATTCATCCTAATGCAGGATGAATTGTTGTGACTGTATAACATGAGAGATAATTATAAAATCTGTCTAATGCGCTTTATAGTGATATATAAAGCGCATTAGGATGAATTGTAATTTTATATATATATATATATATATATATATATATATATACTCTCCCAGTAAACAGGAAAGTATACTGTGTCCTTGCCTGTAGAGAACTCAACATTTCTTATCAGCCAATTATAAAATTCATCTTTGATTGCAGCAGCACAATCTCACACTGAAAAATTCTAAAAAATATCTGAGCTTTATAAATGAGAATATTTATTCAGTAGCAGCCACAAGAAAACATTAGTGAATTTTTTTTTTGTGGTGCTACAATGACTGATTCACCTCACAAGGCCTCTCGGAAGGCCTTGTGAGGTGAATTGTGAATTGTTTTGATTGTCACATCAGGTCCATCAAAACAATTTTGGGCTATTTTAATTTCTTTAAGAATGCAAAAAAAATCCTTTGCTCAAAAATAACGCAAGTGTCCCATATTTTAATGAAACACTTATTGTGGTACCAGAATATTAAAAAAAAGAAAAAAAAAAGATGCCCCGTGATTGTCTTATTAAAAACCTTTTCAAGTTCATTGTGTTCTATTTTGCTGTCAAAAAAAATTAGCCTAATTTCAGCGACAATGAGACGCAGATTACCGCAGATAAAAGACTGAGATTGTGCTACTACAGCAAAAGATACATTTATTATTTTTAGGCTTTTTACATATTTATTAGGGTTGCCAATCTATTTTTGTTCCAATTGACTTGTTTTTTATTTGGTCCTGTCACCTGTGGAAGGATTTCTACTTTATTGAGTCAATGTTTGAACTAATCACTTTATATTTAAATGTCTTTGTTTGATTTTGTTTACAATTAAATAATAGTCTTCCTTGCCACTCTACTACAAACATTGTCTCTGTGGAAAAAAGCTGCTGGAATTAGTTTTTAATAAGGTGCCGTTGAAACAACACATAATCACTAAAATGCCTTTATTTTGTTTATTTAAAAAAAAAGCTGAAATTATCTTGAAATGTGGCTCCACATTTCAAATATTGAGGATATTTTAATGGGTTTTTTTTTGTTCTGCATCATCTATGAGGGGAAACTCCCAACGTACCTGGACTGTTTCAGCTTCTCAACCACTTGGCTGCTTTTGGAGTTAGTTTTGGAGACTAGACTGAGCATTTTTCTTCTGAACCTCTCTTCAGCTTAAAATCTGTGTGTAGACTAGGTTAAAATTTAAAGCAGTGTATTAGTACTTAGTCGCCTTTTAACAATAGTGATTTTTAGGTACCAGGATACATGTTCGTTTCCCTCCCTTCATACTGTACTGTACTGTATACAGATTCTAAATGCCTCAAAGTGTCAATTTTTAAATGACAGAAGGGCATTGTCTAATAAAAGGTGCAGTTGTCTATAAAAAAAGTGATTTTATTTTCCACGTCACATCAACACAGTGACAGATTGCATCTAACTCAAGATATCAGTCTGCCTGATATCAGAAGTGACTGCCTTGCTGGTCTGAACCGATTCTGTTGCCCCTCTTCCCTCTCCTGATGTCCAGAAAGTAAAAAACCTTAGGGGACTGTGAATGCTAGGTACATTTAGGTATATTTTGTAAATGCTACACGTGTCATTGGATCAGTGTTCTTTGTACTTTTTTTTTTATTTTTAAAGAAAATCATTTTATTTATTTTTGTTTTAATATGTGAATGTTTTAAGCATTTTATATTTGTTCAATTATCTGCATTCTTACTGTTAATAAAAAAAAAAGAGCTATTGACTTGTCGTGTCTTTACCGCCTCTTTTTGGGTGCAAACATATCCTGATTATCAAGATCACAACACAGCAGTGAGATTATAAATCATGTTCGGTCAACTCGATTTAAGTACACAAACATGTACGAGCATGTACACATATTTTTACTTTGTTACTGTCGATTATTTTTACATTAATAATTTTTTAAAAATTATTCTAAAGCCTGACATGCATTTCTAAATGTAGAAACATGACTACTGTGAAACTACTGACTACTGTGCTGTGGACCTGCATATTGAGTTATTTTTGTACTGAACTCGGCTCTATGCTTAAGGCAATTAATCATGTGTCAAATCAAAATGCAAATGAGTCCACAGGTCCTTTGTGAGGCCTGAATTCTGTTATACATTTGCATCTTTTCACAGGGGACAATCCCAGGACACAAACCCACAACAGGAAGGGTTCTCTCTGCTCAGAACCCTCAATGAAGGAGATTTCAGTATGAAAGCATGGAAAGCACAAGGCAGCATGTTGAAGACTGAATCCAGACCAAAAGCAATTTATACAGGATTTTAAACTTGTATCAAAAAGATTTTTAAACTTTCTCGCATCTGGTCACAGCCGCTCACTACCAGCACTAAATAGTGAATAATTGTGAAGTGGAAGTAAAATGACAGTTTTGAAAGCGTAACATAAATAAAAACCAAAAAATATGCGGCATGCCTTTGTAATCAGCCCTGGAGTTTACAAAACCATTGATTTAGGCTGAGGATTCCACCAGAGCATTGAAGAAACAGAACTTTCCACATTTTTCCTGCACATTAGGTTGGCAAAGTTATGACCCGAAATGCAACCGTTTAAAAACCACAACCCCCGACAGACACACGTTTCAATCAACCCTTATGTATTTTATTAACACCACAGGAACCTCACATTTGTTTCACTGTTTCACTTTAACAGGACCGATGTCAGAAAAGGGACATGGATGCGACATGGCGACGGGAGGAGGGAGGTTAGCCTGGCGGCCATCCCATACTGCGTCCACCCAATACGTGGACGTGGATGTGGTAGACAGACTGGCCTCCGTCGGGCCCGTCGTTGATGACGATCCGGTAGCCCTTGGACAGGCCTACGTCTTTGGCGATTTTCTTTGAAACGATCAGCAAGTGGCCCAACAACTGCAAGAGGAAAAGACACATTAAAATTAAAAACACATTCAACACATAGGTTGCCAAGTTAACATTCATTCCCAAGACAGTTTAAATAAAACGGTTGTACGTCAAATACATATGAATTCATATATTTATATTAATGTAATTAGACAAATCAAATTGTCTAAATTATTACCAAAAACTAGTAAATCACTGAAACCTTTACATATATTTTTTTTCATCTGCAGTACATGCATTTTTATATACATTATAAAAATGTATATAATGTATATTTATATACATTATATACATTATAATGTATATAATGTATATAATATACATTATATACATTATATATTATATTATAATGTATATAATGTATATAAATATACATTATATACATTTTATATACATTATAATGTATAAAATGTATATATTATATATATACATATATTATATATATATATATATATATTATATATATACATTATATACATTGTTGTTTATAGTACAAAAGTGTACTATAAACAACCACTTTTGGTTGTTTATAGTAAAACACTTGGTTGAAAATATCTGTAATATTTGTAAATGCCTCCCTCTGGTGGCCGATGACATAAATTATTCGAAACTGAATTTGAATCAACTGAATCTACTTACTGCAGCGTCGCTTTCCTCGGCTTGCGACAGCTGAACAATTGGCTTCTTAGGGACGACCAGGATGTGAGTGGGAGCTTGAGGAGCGATGTCATTGAAGGCAACACACTGACATTAAAAGAGAGAAGGAACAGAAAGAAAAACAAAAATCAAGAAAGTGTAGAAACCTCAGGACAACTTTTATTTTAGAATATTTGATGTTGAGCACAAATATGGCTACAGAACATTATACTATTGGGATGTCATGATATAATGACATCCTTACTCATGTCAGATCAAAACGTTCGTATGGATGTCATGATAACTTGCTGGCTCAGAATCAGATCTACCTGAACCACTTCAGATGGAGCTTAAGTGTTTTTAACTCAGATCTACAGTTATTTTAGGACGACACAAGCCCCAGCACACAATAGTACACAGCATGTTTTCTGCATTACGGTGTGCTACATGCTTTATAACAAATTATTGTATTATAGGTCTGCAGGCTAAGTGCAGATCTCTAATACTGGATTGAAAGTACAGCCAACTGGAATCTCATCAATTTGCAGCAAATACAGAACGAAAGTAAAAATTCAGAAACGCACAATTCTCTGTTCTCAGAGCAATTCAACGGATCACTGGCTCTCCTCTTTGTCTCTAAAATATTACTCTTCAGCTCACTTTCTGGACTTGGAAATCCAACCGCCACACTTTGCCTTAGCCTGCTTTCTGCAAAGCTAGCTAGGACTGAACCAAAAAGTGCTGCAGTGAAACTGAACTGCAAGCGGGCTTGAGCTGCAATAAAAATCCGTCATAAGTGAACATTTCAGTTGCATACCTGATCGTCTTCATAAATCAGGTTGACGGGAATTTCTTTGCGGATGATTTTTCCAAATATTGTGTCTCCACCCGGCTGGGCAACCTGCGCTTTCGCCGTTTCATCCGCCATGTTGGCGCAGACCAACTGACGGGGGTGTGGAGCAGATTGCTACTTTTAGCACGCGAAGAACACGCTGAACACTGATTGGCTGCAATACTGCGTCATCCCAAAACCTTTGCTGATTGGTCAAAGTCGTACATACCGGAAATAGGTGGAAAAATTCAGCATGGGGACTCGTTTGAAGGTGAGCGTTGAGCAATATTTATGTTTAAGAAAATACTTTTACCGAAATAGTATTTTCTTTAAGTCTATTAGACTAAGTCACACTGAAATGCAATATTTATTTATTTATTTTAGGAAATATTAAGTTACCTAAAAGCGTCAGTTACACCTGTCTGAATTCACAGCTACTAACTGTGAGTTAACGGCTTAATGTGTATAAATGCAGGTTCTAAGCGTGTTTAAAAAGCTGCACAGAACAAGAATGGATGTATTCAGAGAGGATGAAAGAGCTTTGACAGGTGAGTCACACAGCAGGATAGCATATCTCTCTGTTGAAGAAAAAAGCAAGTATATCACTATGGGATATTTATCATCGGATGTTATCATTCGTTGTCTGTTTTCTTTTTAAAGCTGCAAGGTTACAGATCAACGAGGAGTTCAAGAAAAACAAAAATGAAACGTCAGAGGAAAACATCGAAAAGGTCCATTGGATTTTATAAATAATCCATATCCATTGAATTATATATATATACGGAAAAGTAAAAGTGCTGTGATCTTAAAATGATCTTTGCCGTAATATTATAAAATTATTACTGTTATAATGATGTTATTCCTTGTTTTTATCTGTTATATTGATAAAACAAAGAATAAAGACTACTGGTGCATTTAGTAAAATGTACCAGTACATGTACCAAATGTACCAAATGTAATTAAATCATTTAATTAATGATTAAATCATTTAATTAATCATTTAATTAATGATTTAATTAAATGATGAGGACTGCCCTATCCAAAATAACTCCAATAGTTCATCTATAACTCATCCAAGAGGTCACAAAAATAGATGTAAACGTCTTCAAGCCTCACTTAAAATAAGAAAGAGACTGATCAATAATGACATAAATGGGAGAATTTCAAGACCAGAAGCACATCTCTTGAAGAAGAAAACAAAGATCCGTGTCCATTTTCCAAATAAACATCTTGATAATTTAAGACTTTTGGGAAAATATTTTTGACGAGACAAAAATGAAACGTTCTGTTATATTTACATCCCTTTGCATCTTGTAGACAATTGACTCAGCATTTCAGGAAAATAAATTAGATGTACGAGGTCTTTTTGCTGGTTCTGGGACTGGGCGACTTGCCATATGTTGGAACCATAAATTCAGTTCATGCCACTAAGTTCAAACACACGTGTTGCATCAGACAATATTGCAAAACACATCCAACACCACCCTGACTGGTTCAACAAAAAAACAAAGCTGAAGTTTTAAAGTGGCCTTGTCAAAGTTTGGCTCACACAAGAATACTTATGCTTGGAACTCCCCTGTGTAGTTGAATTAAATTCCTCCACATTAATATAAAATTGTTATTTTCAGTAATTGCAAACACCTGACGGCACTTATTGCTACCAAAGGTGACGCAGTCAGTAATTAGGTTTAGGCTGTACTTTAATTTATTTCACATTTGGCCAGATTCGTTGGTGTAAGTTTTTAATGAATGAAGTCCTTGTTTGAAAATTACACTTTACATTTATGTAGGTTACCGTTTATATTACATTTTGTTTGAACTGACACATTTAAATATGTAGAGTTCCTTACATGATGACATATACATCATGCATATATGTATATATCTGTTTTGTTTGTTTTTTTGGCAAATTACAGATGATTAAAATGGGCTCTGATGTGGAAGCTGTTCTTCGTGAAACGGTGCTGCAAGTGGAACACGTTGCAGAAAACAAGCTCCGTATGTTTCTTCTCCTTGCACCTCATGCTTGCTGTATTACTTATTGTTGATCTGATTCCCTGTTGATTCACTACATCTCTTTTCCTTCCACAGTGCTTCGACCTAGAGAGGGTCTACTGTTGGAAAATGTACCCTATTGTGATGAACCAAGGAAAAAATCATGACCATTTGTCCTTATTAAATGTGAGCATCAGTCAAGAGACATTTATTCATCACTCCCATCACAAAACAATGCTTGAAGTTGTGACGACCTCCTCCTGAGCCATTGCATTATGGCTAAAAAAGGGGGCTGTAAACCTGATGCCATTATTTCATGTACAGTATATTTTATTAGTTGTTATAAATGCATTCTGCTTTTGGTTGCTTGTAATAAAGGCAAGTTGATCCAGAATGATATTGCTGATACTGGAAGATTTCAACTAATGCTTGGACCATGATTGCCTTTTTACTTTTCTAAATAAAAAAAGAATATATAATCTTATTTCATTGGTTTGTTATCGATAAAGTTTTGAAAGCTTAAAAAATATTAAATTTATACTGAAAAATCATAGTAGGAAGATGTTTAGATATTGAAAGGTGATTAGAGTTGCAGCACTATGCAAAGAATAAGTTTTGGAACAAGTACCGACATAGAATAAAACTATTGAATACAGATTAAAATATTAAACAGAGACAGTTTCATTCAGAAGTCTAAAACTTGTGTTTTTAGTAAAAGCTGTCTGCGCTTGACAAAACAACATGTGTGGAGGTCTTATCTCCAAAAACTAAATTCATCACCGTTTAAAGCAGACAAATGCTTTGTGTTGGTTTTGCATTGTTAAGAAACTAATGGATCTGTGTTTCAGACATAACAATGGCAGCAATGTATCACAAACAATTGATACATTGTGTATTTATTGTAATTAACATATATTTGGCTTATTATGGCAACAGTTGAGAGACACAAAGAAATGGATTGATAAATATCAAATTCAGGAACGTACAGCAATTGTGATTTCATATGTTTACAATTTTATCTCCTACTTTTTGTCAATTCCTTTTGTGTTACCTGTCCTCCTGCATGTATAGTGCAACTTAAAGTCAACATGAAACGGATAACCTTGATTTTCTGTTCAATCGTTTCATTTTGTGTTTATAAACTTCCTTAATCTTGCATAATCTTTAATTGACCTAAACAACCTTACCACTATGTAATATTGGTAATTAAATTATTTTAGAATGTAATTTATTATTAATAATACAGGAATGAATAAAGCATCCTGACATATCCACCATATTGCACTGTTATGCCATTTTAAATGTAGAACACTGCAATCTACCATCTCCAATACTCCACTAATTAAAGCACATTATGAATGAAATTTACATGGAAGGGATCAATTTGATATTGCTGATTGTTTAAAAGAAACACACAAACCATCACGAATTGAATTTTTAGCAAAAAAACTTCATATTCTGCAATGAGTGAATGTTTTTAGAATGCTGAAGCCCGCCTTTCATTCTCCAGACCGGTAGGTGGCGGTATGCACCTACAGATGGAACCCAAATCCGCCATTAACGCGGAGAAAAAGGCCGACGTCGACGTTGCTGTGGCAACGCTCGTTGTCGTTTGTGTCCCGTTAGCCAACTCTTCGGTTCAATGGCAAAAATGAGGTGATAATCCGAAAGAAGGAATTTATTTTCTGCTGCGAAGCTCTCTTAGAAAGAAGAGACTATTTCTTCTCTCCCTTTTCAGTTCAGACACGATTTGGGAGCTGGCAGCGGCGGAGGTCCGGAGTCAGGAGAGCGGAGCTGGAGAGGAGGACGGAGGAGAGACGGTCTGTGAAAGGAGTGTGTTTCTGATGGGGAGCAAGACTGGGGTTGGTACAGCCTCGCGACATTATCTTCATATGTTGAAAGACAAGCTCCAAACCTTAACATAATCATAGGTTAAAGCTTATGAAGTCATTTCGTCTTTTTCAGGGTAAAACGTCAATTCTCCTCAGATGTCTGGAGAGGTGAGGGTCAACTGTCCACTCATAATTCATGATATGCAGACATGTTATGGTTATGTTGTACATTTCATCACGAGGAAGTCGGACCCATGAATTAAGCAAGTCATTTACACAATTGTTTCCCTTTTTTAAAATCCCATTTCACCAGACAGGTTCTGCAGAAAAGTCATTCTCTATCTTTTTTTAATATACTTTTATTTATAAATAATATCTGGAGCATCTCTTGCTGCAACTACAGCTTATTTGCAAAGTGTCTCAAGCTCAGTCAAGTCGGATTGCCTCCACCAGAGCTACCATAAGATTCCTGGATGCTTCCCCCAATCCATCACTTTCCTCCTGATCTGTCTGCTTTTTCCTTGCTCTTTGTGATGCTGTTTGTTCACTAACGTTCTCCAACGAACCCCTGAGGCTTTATTTATTCTGAACAAGTTAAATTGCAGACAATTTACCCTCAAATTCTTTTCTTTTTCTTCACAAGAGATGAGCCACCAAAGCCAACTCTAGCGCTGGAGTACACGTTTGGCCGGCGGGCCAAGGGACACAACACAGTAAGGCGTTGTGTCAGACCTCTCCATGAGATTTATAATAGGCTAAAGAAGCACAAATATTGTTTTTAAGATTGATATCTTAAAAAGTCTTCCTTATATTTTTTAAATTATGTTATGTTTAAAGCATTTCAAATATATTTAGTTGATCTAGTAATCCAGCACAATAAGTACTGATCAGGGGTTCATGGCAACAAGTGATTGGAGCACGAACAAGGAATCGAACTTAATTTAAAACTTTTTCAGTCGTAGTCAGTTCACTGGTAATATAGAAGTCATGTAAGTCTTTATAGATAGCCAATTACTTGCCTGCTGTAAAAGCGGACCTCCTCTTTCCTCTTTCAGCCCAAAGATATAGCCCACCTGTGGGAACTGGGAGGGGGAACCTCTCTCTCAGACCTCATCCAGATCCCCATCACTCCAAACAGTATAAGGTTAGTCACTTCTTGCCTTATCATTGTACTTAAAGCTACTTGGTAGTAAAGAAGCAGCGTGTCCCTGAATGCGCGGTTATTCTCAGGTCTCTTTCTGTCGTGCTCGTTCTGGACCTGTCCAAACCCAACGCTCTGTGGGGAACCATGGAGAAACTTCTGACTGCAACTCAAGCTCGTGTGGAAAAAGTCTTTTCTGAGGCACAGAAGTCCAAACCTGGAGGCAAACGGCAGAGGGCTGCTCACCCAGCAGCTCGGGTCTTACCAAAAGATTACCCAGTACGGGCAGAGATCATTGTTGCTTTCCATTTTTATTTACTTGATGTTTGTATATTTTATTTTCATATGCTCTTCTGAAGGTTTAACTTCATCTTTCAACAGGACAGGGAGCTGATCAGTCCTTTTCCCGTTCCACTGATCATCATCGGCAGCAAATATGACCTCTTTCAGGTAAAGCACACAGTTAAAACCGCCCCGCATTGCCTGGACGGTACCTCTATGTTTACTGCTTTCAGTTAAAGTGAGGTGTGTGCATACAGTGAAAATTTCATCCCTTGATAAATTACAGGCAGTCTGGTCTTTTTTGTGTGACAGATTTAAAGTGAAAGTCTTTTGATTTATGTTGCAGGACTTTGACTCTGACAAGAAGAAAGTTATTAGAAAAACCCTCCGTTTCCTTGCCCACTATTATGCAGCCTCTCTGATTGTAAGTGAACCCCAGCATCAGTTTAATTTCCATCTGCTGTTAAGCTGCTTTCATTTCTGTTTTTTTTCTGTCTGTTCTTTATATTAGTTCACTAGCATTAAATCAGAGACCCTCATGTCTAAAACCAAGAGCTTCTTCTCACATCTGGCGTTTGGTCTGGACAGAGGGTGAGGAGCAAATGACCAATTAAAGCAAAGAGATTTCATTATTTAAGAGGAATTTTATATGAAGTTGTAGGATATGAAGAACTTAGATGTGAAGCTTTTAAGTAACTTTCTAATCATTATAAAGTCAGAAGTTCTGAAATGATCAACATCTACTGCAGCAGTTCATGTCCTTTTATGAAAACTCTCATTTGGTTTTTGTTCAAACTCTTTTATTTTTTTAGTTGTATATGTTAGATTTGTACTGTTAGATTTGTAATTATCTGTCATCTGTTATATAAATGATAGCAACATGTCTTGAGTTCATTTGTTTTGTTTTCTTTTTTTAATTTTTATTTACAATCAGGAAAACTGTGTCCTGTGACTCAGGTAAAGCTCTCATCATCCCAACTGGCTCTGACTCTTTCAGCCAAATAGGTGAGCAACAGCACCACCTACCCTCCAAACGACGCAACACATTTAAAATAAACCAGGACTGCAGCGCACGAACAGTTCTGTGCCACAAAAAACAAACACTGCATGATGAAACATCCGCAGGTGAACTTTTTCAGATTTGCCACATAAGAACCACAAACCGAACTGAGCTACTAAATTAAATAATATTCAAATTTATTGGTATGCACCTGCACTTTTTAAAGGAGCTGTATAGTTTATTTGGATGCAGAGGACTGTGAGATATTGTGTTTAAAATAATGTTTCCTGATATTTAGGGGCGCCTCCTTCAACTGACATCGACATAACGTCTCTACACGCAAAAAACCCAAAGGATCTGTGGAAGAAAGTGTACGAGCGAGTCTTTCCCACTGAGGTAGAGGCACGTTTCTCTGTTTCAGCTCACACACAAGAACATAAATGCTCTCAGTTCAAGGGAACAATCTTGTTTTCCCAGAGCCACAGTGAGCAGAAAGAGCTGAAGGATCCAGCCAAAGACCCACAGTACAGTGAGGCTCAAATTGATGCAATGAGAGCTCAAAAGGATCAGGTAAGATACTTTGAACGCTTACACACTTGGCAATGTTTGGGTCAGTCTCGGTGTCCCTGAACTTTGTAATCCATATTAAGGAAAGCAGATATTAATAACAAAACAATTTATATACAGAAATTAGAAGACAGGGGTGACTTGATGTTAGTTATTAAGACTATATTTAGATAAGTTATATTTATATCAGATGAAGTCTCAGAAACCTAAACTTTGCCCAGCATTTAATTTTGACACTTTTAACTTTTAAACTTGACACTTTTCTGCTTGCTTGTTTTTAATTCTCCTCGTTTTACGAGGTTAAGACTTTTAAGCACAATTTCATCATTTTGTGGCACATTCTACTTTATATAAAATATGAGAGGTCAATGAATTATCTAAAGTAAAATATCCAGGTGTTGAACATTAATTAATACATGATTACGAATGGAGGTTTAATTCAAGACCATCAAGAACAACAGGAAGGTAAAGCAAAAGATTCAAGTTCAAACATATTTATGAAGCATCAATTATGGAAAAAAGTAGCAAAACAAAAATGATCACATAAAAAATATACCATAACTACTAATACTCAATCCTGTATTTTAAGAAAGAAATTAGTTTGTTAAAGAAAAACATACACATGCATTTTAAATTATACAGTGAGCCATATTTACTCAAGGATTTCACAGAACCTTTACTCGCTTTGTAGTCTAAAATAATCTGGAACTGTTGTAGTATTTATTTACGATAGCACCAACAAACATCCAGATGTTAGATTTTTGATATTGTACTGATATTTCAGAGGTTCTCTCTTTCTCTTGTAGGTGCTGTTTTTTCTCCCCACTAAGTTAACATAAGTAGGACTCAGATTTATCGTCTTTTCTACACATCGCACCATCCGCCAGTGCTCTAAAGTAACCTTGTGCCCTGCAGTAGCCTGGCCTTTTGGTGACGCTTTCATTAACATAACCGTAATAATATCCCATAGTTGTAAAAGCTGATATTATCTATCTTCTTGTCAACATGCCATGGTTCCACTGGGGCACTTGACCTGCAGTAGCCTGCATGAATCACACTCTGCTATCTCTGACTGACTCTTACCTGATAACAGCATTAAAACAGATTCAAAAGATTTAAAATATGATTTTTTAAAATGAAAATAGAAGTAAAATTTCGTCATATTAATGCCATCAGTTTTATATTTTTTTTATCTTTGCGTTGTCTGCATTTAATTAAGTGAATCACATGTTGCTGGATTGAACAATATGTATTTATTTTTCATTTTTAGTCAGAAAATGAGAAAAAAATGCATATTTTTAAATTTTCCTCACACCATATTTTCTTCCGAAAACAAACAATTTTGTCTGAATTGTCGTGTTTTTTGTCTGAATCTGTTTTTCAGGAGTTGGAGCAGTACAAAAGAAATGCAGCGAAGTCATGGAAAGAACTGCAGCTGGAGACATAAGAGATATATTTGTTACACACATACAACATTTTATTGTGTACATATAATAAACATTTTTGCTGTATTTATTTAGATTTTTTTACAGGCTCTTTTATGTCTTTGCAATGTATGCATTATTGGTTAAACAACCAAAAGAATTGTTCAAGCTACTGCTATTAAAATGAGTTTTTCTAAAAACAATTTACAACAACTTTCTATTTTTTCAGAACCTTCTTTACAGTAAGTGGAAAAAAACTATTGATCATATTTTCCTTACAGTATTAGATAATTATTATAACTTAAAAATTACTGTAATATTCAACCGGTGTTGTCTTTTCTGTCTCCAATTTTGGGGCTATTAGTGTGCTTGTTTCAATACTCATTATTGGTAATACACAATTTCAAGAAATATATATATAAAATAAGTCTGGCTTAAAAAAAATCTAAAGTGCTGGGAGAAATACCAAGATAATGTGCAAGTTTTATGTGAAGACTAACAAGAACGTTTAAAATGAGCAAATGCTGGATTTACGTCTTCATTGTTTCATGTTTTTCTACCTTAAAGTAAGATCATTTAAACTTATTAGCCACCCTAGTCATGATCTATCGGAAAGTTCTTGTACTTTGTAGAACACATTTTTACATTATAGCAGACTGCCTAGCTACAGTAAACTACAATATACAACAACCGAGCCAGAGAAGAACTGACCGACGTTAATGGAAATGTTTTCTTTTTAGTGGCGGATGAGTTTATCCCTGATCCTGAAGCTGATCATTCCCATCACAACCAAAGCAGGGAGGAAGGAGTAGAGGAGAACAAAGTCTAGAGTGTACCGCGACAAAGCACCGGGGTAGCCCATGTCGATGATCTGATTCCCTGAAGTGACCACACAGGCTCCTGGTAAGGATTTGGTTCCGTCTGGAATAACACGAAACAGAAACGATCAAACTCAGATCGTTTTTTTCCCCCCCAAACAAGCCAACAAGAACCTTGATGTTACTCCGCGCTCAACTTAGGAGTCCTTGAACATTGAACTCATTATCAAAAAATATCAAAGTTGCAAAGGATCAGCAAAAAAAAAAACATACATGTAAAATGTTTGTATGCTTTCAGTTAGGAAAGGTAAGCACATTATCTGTCTATGAAACCTTAGGAAACACCAATAATGTGTTTTTAAATCAAATCTGTCAATAAAAAGACCCCAAAAATAAACTTACTGCAGTTGAATTCCAGATTGAGGAACTCGGTGACAATGAGAAGCTCACAGCCGTATTTCTGGAAGGTGAGGTAACTGAGCCACTGAAATACTATCGGCATTTGCTCTGTGCTTCTGTGGACGTAAAGAGTCAACCATGTTTAAAACTTGCAAATCAATTATTCGTTTTTGTAAAGGATTTGCCTTCAGATGTATTAAAAAATGAGGTTCTGCTGTGGTTCGTCTAACCTGAGGAAACCGGATCCCACCAGGACCCCTGCAATGTTAAGTAAAGCCACCCCAGTATTAACCATGTTAGGGTCCTGGACCACTCCCAGCAGCACCACGGTCAGCAACTCCCCTGAGGAACAGGTTTCAATACATACAGGAAAACAAGTCACTTAAAAAGGTAAAAGTACAATTTTAAACATTTGTGCACTGTTAATAAAACACCAAGATCACTAATACACCTGTCAAAACGTAACGTTTTTCCTCTCATCTGAACCAAGCTTACTTCAGTTGTTTATTTCTGGTCATTCATATAATAGATTACAGCTGCTACAAGCCCAAAATGGTGTGTCTTTGACTATTAGAATAACATAGAAGACTGCTGACTTGACAATTGTCTAGTAGTAATAGGTCATTTCTGAAGAAGCAATGTGTTCACATGGAAAATGTAGTGGAAGAAAAACATGTGAAAACAAGTACCAAGTTTATGTAAACTTCTGCATTAGACCAAAACAAAAACTATATTTTTTAAAATATCTCATTTTTAATTTTTTCCTTTTAATAATTATTATTATTTTAGCAAATAATCAAAAAGAATTTTGCCAATCCTAAATGATCTGAAACAGAAAAATGTATCTCTAATTTAATGAAAGAAAGTAAGAACAACAAAAAAAAACAGGCTACATTACAAATTTCAAAGTTTCAACTGTATACTATGAATCTAATTTTTATGTTATATACATTAATAACCTTCATTTTACATACGTCTTAAGTGTATGATTATTGTCTTGGGACATTGTTTGCACAAAGGTGTAACTCCAAAAAAAAAAAACATTCTCCCCCACATTTTGAGTAGAATTAACTCAAAATGTGATATTAAAATCAATTGAGAGGCATCCATATTTCTATCTTTTACGGAGAAGACAGCGGGTCTAACAACATGTTCTTCTAGAGCAAATATCTTCGCAAGACAAAATGTCTAATTAACCACATCATCTTATCAGCTCACCTGTTATATGGGGAACAAGAACTACAGCAGTAAAACACATGAAGCGCCACGTGTCCGGGTGCATCCCCACCGTCCTGAGAACGGGAAAAACAGACAGGATCAAGAGTTGACTTTGTTGCTGCTTGTTTTACACAACACTCACTGAGCGCTTGATGAGGATTCATTTGCAGCTACCCACCAATAAATAAAGGAGCTGAAGATGACGACACTCAGGATGCTGAAGGGCAAGATGTGGACGATGTAGGCCAAGAACATTTGCCATTTGCTGTACAGGCCGTCCTGGCTCTCCTGATCACTGATGGCTCGCAGCGCAGGGACTGTTGGGAGGTGAGGGGGGGACAACAACAGCAAAGTGACAACTTTATGACCAAGTTCGGTCAGATACTCCGATACTGACCCTCCAAAAAGTCTCAGAAACAAAAATGGGGAAGAGCGGGGACATTTGAGTAGGAACAAGATTTCTATAGAAAAAAAAAGTACATTTATAACCTTTCTTTGCCTATTTTTACTGTTGGTCATTTGCTCCATTATTAATAACTAATTATCTGACATTGCAAAATCCCCTTAATAAATCGAACCGATTCTGAATTTTCTTCCAAGAACTCAGTCCACCTAACTCGGTAAAAGTCATTACTTTACAACATGGAGTTCAGTGTAATATCTTATCAGCAAATTTCAAGGTCAGTCTGATAAAGCAGTCACTACCTCTGGCTGCGACTCCTGCTCAATTCATCGTTTTATCATACCTCTTATCCTCTTTATCTGATATCTACAACCCTAAAGCTTATGTTTTAGACGCAGCCGATAAGCAGCAGATACTTGGCTAAAAGAACAGGACCAATCATATAGAGCTGTTTAGATAACTCTGTATGTAATCTATAAGTGATGTGAAATTTAAGATTAATTGTAGACAAACAAGAAGTAGTTTAGCTAGAATGTTTTGTACCGTTCCTTTTTTTTTTAGGAAGTCTTGAACCTATTAACCCCAGAAAGACTCGCGTACATGAGCTCAAACATAATCTAGACTAGACCAAACCGACATTGTAGGTTTGTAGGTTAAAGTTCACTATGGTTCACTGAACCGGTGGTGGAAGAAAAGGTTCATTACCCTTTAAGCATGAATAGCTAAACACAATCAGTCAAACAACTGAGATAAATAACCGAGGAAGGATCCACTTTTTCAGTCTGTCATGCCATCTGGTTCACGCCTGACTTTGAACCGCAGCTGGGATTGACCTCTGAGGTCACCCCGTGGCACGAAAACACAGCGGACGCTTCTACCGCTGGAAACCGCATGCGTCGAAGTTGTCTGTCCAGAACGTCCCACAGTCGCTCAATCTGTCTGTACGCCGGGTGGCGGGGGAGGAATTTGAAGGATAAATCAGCACTTTGACGTTTCTGACATGCTCTCTGCGCCGCTTTTGAACAATTTGTGCAGTAATAGAAGCTGCACTGCTGTGAATACTGCTGTCAGCGCGAAGCGCCAAAGTAATATCCTCAAGCAAGCCGCCACACAACACTTTGTACATCTACCTTCCACCTGCTCTCGCAGCACCAGATTTAGCTCTGCGGCCATCTTGTTTGCAAGTGTTGTAACTTGATGTACAAATGAGATGATGGGAAGTTTCTGTCTTTTGGTGAATCTGTCACTGGTCAGCATGGAGTCTGATTTAGGCCTTATTTGGTTTGGGCAGCCCATTAAAGACATCACTCAGATACATTGGGCACGGTGCCCAGCTGGACCAAACAATGACCTGTTTACTTTTTCTTTAAAGTGAATCATGTTCGACACGGGTAATAATTTAATTAGATACTTGCAGCATTTCATATGATAGTCCAACATAAAGAAGTACCCAAAAAACTGGAGGACAATAACATAATACCCATAATAGCAGAGTACAACTAAAATACTTTTAATTTATTTTAGCATTATGTATCACTTTATGTTGGTCTGTCAAAGAAAATTCCATCAAAATCCATTAAAACTTGTTGCACCATGACAACAACTGAAAAATAAGCTTTGTAAAGCAGCGTAAGAAGTAAAATTGCAGGCTTGACGACAACGCTTAATAAACCACAAGTGTTAGAACATGTAAATATGGTGACGTGGACTCACAGAGAGAAACTGCATTGAGCATGCCAGTATAAGGCGAAGCTGCCACACACTGATAGATCATTCCTATCCGGTCCTGCACTGCACCCTTGGTCACATCCATGTCTAGATGGATGACAAAGAAGGCCACGAAGAAACCGTAGATCAGGTTCTGGGACAGACGCATGATCACACCGATCCTGTCTCTGGAGAGGTTTCGGACCGTTCGCCTAAACATAAAAACACACACACATCAAACACAGCTGTTAAGATACAAAGCTCGTTATCGCTATGAAAAGTTCAAGCTGCGGTAAAGACTACAGACCTAACCAGAACTCCAAGCTTGGCGGCGCAGTTGGGCGACTCTTTGTTTTTAAAGGGGATGGCGGGTTTGTCTGAGATCTGCAGGCTCTGCTCCATTTTGTCCAGCATGTTCTGGTAGATGGCCGACCTCTGATAGGACGACGTGATCTCGTGCATCCGACTGAACGTGGCGGCCTCCCTCTCACTGCTGCGCGTGTCCACGGAGGTGAAGTCGACTGTTTGGCATCAGATGAGTTTTTATAACATCTGCTGCTGTACATGTGTGGTGTTCTGTCACTGTGCTGTACTGCTCTGTGTTATAGGTACCGTAGATGTCAAAAGGGTTGCAGTACTCTGGGCACTCGTATCCACACTGGCTGAAGAAATCCACCATTTCCTCCGGCTGACCACAAAACACCAGCTCTCCCCGACTCATTATGGCGATCCTGCTGAACACCTGACGGGTCGACACGCATGGGGACAGATTACCTTCACAGTTAACGTTCATGCAAAAGTACGTCAATCCCTAGATTTTTATTTATTTATTTATTTTTGTTTTTACGTCTTGACGTCAGTGTACTTTATTGGATTTTATGCGACAGGTCAACAGAAACTTTTTTTGTCTAAACCTCATGAGAGCAAACATTTGGATAATCTGAGTCAGAAAGTAGTGCATCATTTTAAATGAGAGAGAAAGGATTTCTGATTTTCAAAATGTTTTTGGAAAGACAAATTATAAAATTGTGGCATTGCGTAATAGAACCGTTTTCCAGACCTAGAAGCTGATTCTTTCTACTTGCTTCCTTTTCAAAATAGCTCCATTTCAGAAGTTTCTTTAGCATTTATCTTTGGACTTTTTGATGCTTTCTGCCATCCAGAACAGATTCAAACCACTCCTCTTTGGTTTATTTTTTTTATAATGCAATAGATTCCTCTGTTTTATAACAACCAACAAATCATCCAGAGATTCTACTTAATTTCAGGGGGGTAGAGGGGGTGATACTCGTCAAATACATTTCAACTTCATCGCCACAAAGTTACTTTCATGAACCCATCTGGCCCAAGGCTTTCAGTAACTCCAATTTACTTTTCATCCCAAAACTCACCCTGAAGAGCTCTGAGCGTGGCTGGTGGATGGTTACTATGACGATGCGGTTCCTCCTAGCCAGCTCTGCCAGCAGCACCACGATCTGATTGGCCGTCATGCTGTCCAGGCCAGTGGTTGGCTCGTCCAGTAAGATGACCCCTGCAGGAACACCATCCCAGAGACCTCGTCACTGTCACACGCTGAAACACTGGACAGCAACTCCTCCTCACCCAGGCAGAAAACTTTCAACAGCACTTCTTATAAAGTGGCACTTGCAGGCCTCTCTGTAGGTCCAACTTAACTTGGGAAGATAAGTGAGTTCACTTTTTTTTTTTTAGTTAATTACTCTAATTAGAACAATTAAAAGATTGCCTCTTTGCATTATGAAAGAAGGGTGGAATTAGTAGATGCTTTAATTGTGAGATTAATTCATTTCCTGGTTGATTGGAGAGGCAGCGAATGGGAACTTCTCATTACTCTGACTGTGACTCTCTGGGAATGTGTGTGTGTGTTCATGGCCAGTTAATCCTGAATGAGGACTAAGACCCTCAGTCCTCCCTGGAGCACTTCAGACCTGATAAAGCGCACCAAGGAGGATCACACACACACACGCACTCACGCACACACAAAGGTGGGTCTGTGCTCATTCCCTATATGGTGTGATAACCTGGTCCTTTAATACTCTTCTCAATCATCCCATCCCCTTTTCTGTCCTCTCCTTATCTCAGCACCATTTAGATTCTTTTGTTTTATTCAAGGGGGATTTTGAAACTCTGGGGGTGAGATACAGGTCATTTATTGAACTTCTGTCATTTAACACTAAAGTTCTGCATTCTGTCTTGTCTGCATTTTGTAGTTTATGCATTTAGTGTGACTGAGAAATGTAAAAGAAATGCCTGAAACTTTCAAATCTTGTCCTGCTTGCTCTGTTCTCTCTTGTAATTTCCAGATGAATTGTGTCTGTATAGTTCATTTAAGATTTGTGAAAACTTTCACAAAGTTTTTCTTTTTTTAGTTCAATTAGAATGACTATTTACTGAATGCAGGAATAATGAAAGAAAGAATCTTTAGAGAACTTATTCTAAAATCAGACGTTTTTATAGCCTAATATTACTATACTTTTAAACAATTTGGAAAATCCTAGGTAATTATGTCATGGCCATATAAACTTCCAATAGGCTGATTTACTAGCCTGAGTTAACCAAAGGTCATAACCACAGTCTATGTGTTTTATGGTGCGTTAATGCTGGTTTATCATCATGGAAATAAAATTAATGTCCAAAATATTAATAAGAGAATTGTGGGCCTTCAAAACTCAGACAGGGAGGAAAAAGCCATTACTCTCATAGCAACATTAAAAGTCAGATTAGCTCAGAAACAAAGCTAGCAAGTTAAGCTGACTTCTGTATTACTTTTTCTACTTTTGCTCGTCATTGAAATACTAACAATTTCTGTTACTATTTCAATGTAACTTAAATAGTAATACATGTTTAAAATCTCTCTTAGCAGTCTGGTAATGCACACATTTTCTCTTGCAACACCAGCTAAAAAGTGTAGTTCATCACACTCTCAGGATAAAGAAGCTAAACATGCTAAGAAGCTCGGCTTTAGCATTAGCACTGATGCTAAAGTAGCTAAAGTTGGATGCAAGCTTACGTTCTTGTTGCAAAATAGTGTTTTCTCCTTTATAACTCTCAGGACTGTTTTTAAATTTTAGTCAGTGAATGTATTATTAACAATTATGTCCAGATAAACATATCAGCTGCTTATTTACCACAGCTAACATATAACTGAACCAAAATCTTTAGTTAATTATCAAAATGTGGTAGAGAATATATTACTGAAAAAAACTGGTTAGCCTTGTTGTTATTGAATTATTGTTGAACATCACATTAAAAAAAACAAATGTGTATGGCTTTTATATTCTCCCTCCACCCCCTAAGGCCTAGACATTGTTTAGTGAATCATTTTAATGGATCTGAGATTCAAAATTTGAAGAATAATGTCCCTCTGCTGTTTTATTTCATAGTCGTGATTTAAATTGGCTGCAGATCTCGGAAGACGTTTTTATGGATAAAATGTCTGTAGCTCATCTCAGCTGAAACTTACTTGGATCCTGGAGTAACTGGCTGGCGATAGAGACCCGCCGTCTCTCACCGCCAGAGATCCCAGGGAAAATTCGACCTCCAATAACACTGTGCGCCACGTGACTGAGACTCAATTCGCCCATCACTGCCGACACCTACATGCAGACCACAGGTCAAGGTCGGTGAGCAGTAATTACCACTCAGATAGACTGATTATCAATGTAAGATATCATTTCGTTTATTAAAGGGGAAAATACGTTTTGCTTTTCTCTGGATCAAAATAAAAGAAATGCCAGAATATTAGAGTTGATCTCCAACAGGAGCGTACAATCTTGTGTCAAACATCATTAGCAAAACCTCTCTGTTTTGCTCTTCTCACAAATTGTGTGAACGTTTTGCTCAAAGCAGAGAAGCCGGTAACAGTGGACAGAACGCAGGAAATCCCCCCAAACCTTTTTCTTGATGGCTTCCACTGAGTGTTTCTGCAGGGCCAGCTGGGCAGTGTAAGTCAGGGTCTCCTCCACTGTCAAATAACTCAGCAAGTTATCACTCTGAAAAACAGACCAGAAAGAAAAAAAAAATTCAAAGCTAATTTTAACTTCTGGTAGCTTTCAGTGGAAAACATCTAGATAATACAAAATAAATCAATGTGCATCAACTACATGTCAAATTTGGTCTACATTTTCACATCAAGTGCACTTGGATGAACATTTCATGGCTTTTCATGGTTTGATTTTGATCTGATTTGTTTATTTTAAACTGTTTTCTTAACAAACAAAAAAAACAAGAAAACAAGCAATCAGTAGGACAGAGAAAACATGTGCATACATAACCGAGAACAAAATAATTTGTTTACCACCACTTTTCTGTTTGAAAAAGAAGCTACTCTAGGATTGACTATTTTTTTTACCTCAAAGTCAGAGCTGCATAGAATAGTAGATATAGAAATATTACCTATTACTATTTCTGACCATGCACCTATGAGACATAGGACACAGGCCAACATCTAAACAATGGAGGCTTAACACGTCTCTGCTTTACGACAATGTATTCATTGCATTTATTACAGAAGAGCTCAAGGCGTATTTAGAAACTAATATATCTGTAGAAACATCACC
>CAEGAF010103424.1:0-15324 GCA_903067075.1 Micropoecilia bifurca
TTCTTTCTTTCTTTCTTTCTTTCTTTCTTTCTTTCTTTCTTTCTTTCTTTCTTTCTTTCTTTCTTTCTTTCTTTCTTCCTTCCTTCCTTCCTTCCTTCTCCTCCTCCTTCTTGCAGGCTGGACCTCACCTTCATGTCGTGGCTCTGTGGAAGTGTAACATCAAGACCAGGTTGAGTTTGGAGTTTTGCTTCCACAGAGCCACCAGAGATTTAAATAGTTTTTTTTACAACTGTGGGGTTTTAAGAATGTATTGTGCACCATTTGTATGAGGAAGAACTAATATATAACAAGCTACTGATGTAAATATTTGATGTTTTTTTATTTAGTTTCCTGATTATGTAACAGTTTATTGTTAAATTATTGTACAATAAATGTTTGGTTAAAAAAATCTTCTTTTTTTTTTCTTCTTCTTTTGTTCCCCCCATGCAGAGCTTCTGGAGCAGGTGCATGCTATTGGGAAGGCCAGTAGGAATATCTTCAGCGCCACTCAGAACTTCTCGGCCTTTACCGGAGAGGAAGACCCGGCCTCGGATTCCCCGGTGGTCAGCTTCAAGGCCCACCTCATCAGGCTCATAGGAAACCTCTGCCACGGCAACGCCGGCAACCAGAATAAGGTCCGATCATGTGTTGAAATGATGAATCCGATTAATCGACTGTTGATCAACTAATTTAGTAATCGGTTGATCGTTGACAGGAGTATGCAGACTTCAAAAAAGGCTATCACTTAACAGTAGTTAAGCCAAAAGTATATACAATTAACATAAAAACTCTCTGTAAATATGTTCCTCCCAGAACTCTTAAAATGGCATAGTTTTAGTTTTACCTGGTTCAAATTCTGTAAAAGTGAAAATCTCCTATTAAGTACCCCTTGGTTTCTAATTATTAATTGGTTCATGCAAAAATTATTCAATTAATCTACAAATGATCACGTGTTCACTCAAGGAATGCTGTTATTGCATATTAGGCAATGAAATGCTTACTACTTAAAAAAAAAAAGGAATTGTGGGTGTTCTGTGGTGGCACAGGGGTTGGACACAACCCACATATCGAGGCCTTAGTCCTTGATGCAGCTGTGGCAGGTTCGATCTTAGGTTCATTAAAGGCCTAAGAAGAACATTGACATGCTGAAAAGGTTGTTACCAGAGAGGGAACTAAAACATGCAGTATGCCAGGCCTCCAGGACTGACTTTGGGCATCCCTTGTCTTATCTATCTCACGCATAAAGCAGTGGATGTATGGAGGTTCAGTTCTGTCATAAATCTGCCTTTAAAATAGTCAAACATACGGACTTATCTCCCATAGGATTATATCGGATTTCTCCAGCATATTTGGACCAGCATGTCTGTATTTTGAGCGAGACACAGAAAAATAGATACAATGACAGTTTAGATCAATTCACTTTTTGGAATGGCTTAGACAAAGCCCTCCTCTAAATCCAATGAAGAATCTGAAAAGTCATGTTTGACGACTATCTCCATCCAATCCGATGGAACTTGAGGTATTTTGTAAATTCACATTTGTTATAAATGTATTCATTGTAAGCAATAACTGTGAATTATGACGTGTCGAGTTAACAATCAAGGAGTTAATTTATATATTAAGTATCAGTTTTGTTATGAATGCCTGATATACCAACACTGGCAATGGTATCGATGGATTTGTTAACATATCGCTTGGAGGTGAAGCAAAAAAAAAATTCCAGTTCCTAGTCTTGAGAATTTTGAATAAATTCAAACTACTCAAAAAATTATATTAGTTTGCTTAATTTTTTGTGAAGTTATATTTTGACAATTTTGATATATTTAAGTAATTTTACTCTCAAATCACATTTTAAATATAAACTAATGGAATAATTATTTTATATAAAACTGTTTAAAAATCTTTAAAACATTTGAATAGTAAAATTGGTTTCTGAATCAATTTTTCAGAAACAATTTTTATGTTTTTGAATCAAAAACTGTTTCTGAATCTGACCCAGAAATTGGGATTGGATCAAATGGCTAAACACTGAAAGATTCACATCGCTAGTATTTGGCAGATAAATGAAACTGGGCCAATTATTAATAACTGATATTTAATTTTGCTTCTCGTCGGGTTTTCCCTCCAAAGGTGTTGAAAAAGTAGGGGAAAAAATGTTTTTTTGTTTTTTTTAAATTGGTGATTGGATGTTGTTTATGGTGACCTCTTATGTTTGTATTTTTATGATCTATTGGCTCAAATTTTATTTTTGCATTCTTAGTTTGGAAGTTTAATAAATATATACTAATTGCTTTTTAAGATTTCAGATTGTGCCTCCTTTTCCCCCAAAATAATACCTTGAGATGGGTATTTAGAAGAAATAGCTGTAAAATATGACGATTTTCATGTCTACACTTAGATTAAGTGTGATTTTCTCTCCCCTTCTGTCCTCCTTTCCTTCTTCGTTTCAACTTAAAGCTACTCGTGGAGACCTTGTCCGCTTCCCGCCTGTGAGCATCTCGCCAGACGGTTAACGAAGCAGTCAGGGAAGAGTTGGCCTCTTCATACACCCAGTTGTACTTAATAGAAACAGATTTGTGGAATGCCTGTGGGATGACCACCCTCAGCTGGCCTCTCCGTAATATTTATGGATGCTGATCTGTGGTCCGTCAGTGGTCAGAAATCACCCCGTATCTGTTTTCACGAGGATTTCTTCCAGTAAACCAAATGTCATTCTGTTCACCTTTTGGCAGA
Source organism: Micropoecilia bifurca (assembly GCA_903067075.1). Lineage (NCBI taxonomy): Eukaryota > Metazoa > Chordata > Actinopteri > Cyprinodontiformes > Poeciliidae > Micropoecilia > Micropoecilia bifurca. Next base: position 2,713 of record CAEGAF010103424.1, read on the forward strand.
GAGGGTAATTTAAGATGTGCATGCGAAGCTCTGAACGGCCCGTACCGGCCTGAGAGTCACGGGTCTGCTCGCTTGTTATTCATCCCTTTATGGGTTTGGACGTAATGTAAGCAGCTTTTGTTCTCAAAATGGAAAGAAGCACAGACGTGAGCTTCCTCGATACTCTAAATGACTATTCCATTTTCTGAAACTCGGCACTTGGTGCTGTTCTTCTGCTCCCTGCCAGTCTGTTTGGAGGAGAACCGCAATGGCAACACATGGACATTAAGCCTATAGGATCAGACAGCTGATGAAGAGCAGATCGCCCAGTGTGGTGGTCTTAGACTAACACTGGTGCCTTTCCTCACATTTGAGGCTCTGCTACAGGCAGCCCACCTTTTCTTTTGTTTGAGAATCATAAAATAAACTGGAATTTTTAAACAGAAGATGATAAATGTTGGTGTTAAAAAAAACATGTATATTTTATATGGTGGGTAAGATTTAATCATTTATTTAGTTGCTGATTTTAAAAAAATCATTTTCGTCTTCTGTTTTTGGTCTCAATGAAGAATAGATTTTCCATGTTTCCTGTGACGTCTGGATTTTTACTACATTCATTTTTTTTTATTATTATTGCTTTAAATATTTGCCAAAAATGGACAGGGAAGACGTATCAGACTCAAGTTGCATGCACAACTTCTATATATAGAAGATGAAAAGTAAGAAATTGAGAGATGAAAATGGGTTTTTCAATCTGGATTTCAGCTTTTATGTCTTAGAAGCAGAAATATTACACTTTGTTTTCTCCCGTTGATTTAAGTAGCAAATGTTTCTGATGTAATTTGTTGAAATATTCGTGTCCTCAGGTAAGGGAACTGGATGGCATCCCGCTTATCTTGGACAACTGCAACATAGACAGCAACAACCCTTGTATCCTTTCGAAATGTGTGTTCCAATGTGTTTCCTAATTATTTTCTTTAATTATTCTGTGTGGACAAGCATGCCACTCAGAAGGAGAGACCACACTGTGTTGTACATAGAAAGATCTTGTTAAATTGTAAAAAAAAAAAATGAAACGTGTACAAAATGCATATAATGCCCAGAAAACTCGCTAAGCCTGGTCATCCAGTGGCCCGGCATGTTTTTGAGCTAAAAAGTGTTTAAAGTTGACAGGAAATTTGAAAATATCACTTGGTAATTATGCGTTATTGAAAGATTAATACCTCAGCATCAACTATAGAGCCTTAAAAATGCAAAAAATAAGCAACGCTAAAACCTGTGGGCACAAGTAAAGCATGGTGGCCTGCCAGGCTTAAAATATGAGGGAAGTCTTGCACAACAGCATGGAGAACAAATCCACAGAAGATTAAATATTGCGATCAACTGTCAATACATTTTGAATGATATACTCTCAAAAAATGTCAGTTTGTCAATATTTCTGCTGTAGATGTTTTTAAATGTGGTCAGTCGTTAAAGCCACATTGATTAGTCTTTTTCTTTTATTTGGAAATAATTACACTGATCTCCCACTTTTGTTTTTGTTTTTATTAACTATGTACCATTAGGGAACAAGACATATAATTATCATGTGAATCTAATAAACACAATTTTTCAGACTTTCTTCCTAGTGGACTACCACATAACAACATTAAGCTTTGGCCAGAATGTGGAGTTTTCTCTGGGATCCCATTAGTCATTACCTTCTGTAGGGAGTTTATAGTGAGCTTGTTTTATTATTGTTGTGGAAGTAATGCATAAAGGTCCTGCCAAAGGTCTAGGTCCAACCAAAACTGTAAACCACTGTACAGTAAACACAGCGCCATAATTAGGCTTCTGGCACATACGGATTGGTAATTGTGGATAGGCTGGTTGCTGGGAGACGAAGGAATATGTGAGGCTGCTGCTTGAATACAAAACTTATTTTTTCCATCGCAGATCTGTAAAACGTGTTTCAGAAAAGCTGGTCAGTATTTTGAAGAAGGTTTTGATGTAATGCCTAGAGCGATTCTTCCGTTGATTATTGAAAATGGTATTTTCCATACCATTTTGTTTTTAAATATGTGAAGTAAAGTAATACTTTTAAAAAAAAAAATAGATACTCCTTTTTATCCATTTAATTTTTATTTGAAGCATTTCTGTCATTTCTTACTGGAAACAAATTTGAATGAAAGTAATTTAAACTCCACTGTGGTATGAATAGTTTTACACATGATTACATCTACACATACCTTTGTGGCAGGTTTAGATAATTTCATACAGCTATGCTTCCCATGGCTATAGCATTATGATTGGATAGCTTTAAAAGAGGCAAATGGTCTGAGATGAGATTTATTTCAATCTGTGATGTTCAAACAACCACTGTGGTCCTAATCTGGAGGGAAGGAGGTCTAATAATTTCTCCGGAAATTATTCTGCATTGACAATTTTTGTTGTTGAAAAGTTCTTATGTATTCATCTGTTCTATGATCTTACAGAACCGCCTTATGACCCTTTTATTGCATTCTGTGCACCGTTAGCATCAGGTCTCATAACTGTAAGCTTACACTGCGCTGGGCGTCGACCCAGCCGCTATTGTTAGTTCACTAAAATGGATTTCTCTGCAATTCTGGCTTTTTACCAGGCCAACAGTCTGAGCCGAGGGGATCCTCTGTTCCCATGCAGCCCCCTTACACACTTGTTGTAAACTGTGCTAACTCTGTCTGCCTGTCTGTGTTGTCAGTCCTTGTTTCTCTTCAAAAACAAAACGATTGGCGAAGGGGGAAGAAAAAAAAAATCTGGGAAACATAAGAGTGGGAATACTGAGATCCCAAAACACATCTGCAAAACTGGTTTGTTTGGGTTGGGATGCTTGTGTTCGCCACGACCCAAAACAAACACAGTTGCGGACAGGAGTTTGACATCCCAAGCTGGAGAATTGGCATTTGGGGGAAGTTTGCTCGAGTTCCTTGAATAATTGTTTCCCTCTGAGCTGTGAAACTGTTTTTGAATCCATTCTGCTTATTCCCTGCATTTTATTAGAAAAAAGTAAAAAATCAAATAGAACAGGTGCTTGAAGGTGGTACCATGTTCAGGGTTACCATAATTCTTCAAATCTGGAAAAAAAATTGCAAGGCATGAAGAATTCTAATTAAGAAATATGTTTTATTTTGTATTTTTTCCAACTTTGTAAAGATTCTTGCATTTGAAGTCAACAGAGTAAACCCTTGATATGAACAAAAAGGCGACTCAAAACTTTAGTTGGACAACATAAAAAGCCCAAATTTGACGATGATTGAACAGAGATAATTTCTTCAATACCTGCACAGAGCAGAAATATGTTGCACTTTGGCAAGTGAATACTTTGCATTATTTTGGGAAGAGACAGTGTGAGGATCTTACTGATTTTTACTGCTTAAACGATCTGAAAAATGTTGCAGTTATTTGGATTTGGCTTCATTGAGTCAATACTTTGTAGGACCAGTTTTTGGTGAAATTACTGCAGCAAATCCTTCCGGGTACGTCTGAGTTTCACAAATGGAAAGTTTTTTTGCCCCTTCTATTTTAGCAATAAGTTAAAACATATGAACAGTCGTGGATCTAAACGGTTTCATTGACCATAAGCACATTAATCGCAGGTCTTAAGTTTTGTGGTGGCAGGACTATTTCCTCATATTCCAGGTTATTTTTCTTGTTCGACTTTTCTTTGAGTTGTACGCAACCGCATAGACTTTTGAGACTCTAGACGGTTGAGGCTACTGCTAACTTTTTGTGTCTGTCTTGGGTAAGTGTAAATTTCTCATCAGTTTTCTGGACACTGTTCATCTTTGCGACTGCCTCACTTCTGTTGCCGAGTCGTACAATTCTACTTTCATTCTGTTCAAGAAATCTCGACACTACTACTAGTCTTGAAGTCTTACATTTCCGTTGGGGGAATCCTAAAGAAACTCTGTACTTAAAATCCACTGACTTATGTTTTTTTTATTTTTTATAATGTGGCAAAATTCAGAAATATGCAAGGGATAGGGATACTCCTGCAAGGCACTGTGTATTAACAAACAAAATGACACGAGCAGAATCTAGGTTAAAGTTTAATTTCTGTCTTTCCTTAACCGACTGCCTCAAGTTATCAGCCAGTGGGCCATCTTTGCCATCAGGAACCTTCTGGAAAACAACCAGCAGAACCAGGAGCTGGTGGCTGCTCTGGAGAGGCGCGGCCCGGTGGATTACTCCGCACTCAGGGAGCTGGGGTTTCTCGTTGAGGAGCGAGATGGAAGCTTGCTGCTCAAAACCGTGAGGAAAGACTCCTAAAGACGTCGGAAGATGAAGGTTTTCTCGACCCATCAGCGGGTTTTAAAGCGGAGCAACTAAAAAAAATTGCATTTACCCAGTAGAAATGCTTTTACTCGCGATACTTCAAAAAGAAAAGTCTCTACAATGAACTTTTCTACCTGTCCAAAGTTATTCCACATTGACTGAAATCCTACGAGGTCTGCATGCTATAGACGCAGATGTCAGGAGCTCCAAGTCTGGGAAATGAGGAGTCGGTGAGTGGCAAACACACGCTGGCACCTCTAGGAGACGCCGATGTTTTGTGGTTTAATCCAAAGACAAGAGCACCGCGGGGTCGAGGCTTTCTGGCTTTTCAAACACGGTTCAGGTTACCAGCAGGAGCTGGTGTTTAATCTCAGGCCCAAACGTGGCTTTTTGCCGTTGCCATGAAAGAGAATGTCTGAAACGTGATGTAATCTACCCCCTTGCGGCCTCCCCTAATTAAAATATCATGGCCGCGGGATGAAGTTCTGCTTATTAAACCACTTAAAATAACTGCGTGTCCGACTAGACCTATTATTAGGATTGTAGGGAGAAAATATCTAATCCACGAATAAAACTTGAAGCTGTGACTGTGATGGGAAATGCATCTTAATCGAAGACACTTATTTTCCCCCCCCTAATCATCCAAAAAAAAACAAAAACAAAAACATAGCAACCTATAGCTCCCTTATTGGCTCTTTGGCATCCGTAGTAAAGACGTATAAGAAGCTTAGAAATGTATCCTTTATTGCGGCACCGTATTCTCACTGAAAAAAAATTAAGTAAAATAAAAGTTCATCAAGCTGACAGAATATGCTACATGCAAGCAGAATTCGAATGCTGTGTTAAAACTCAGATATTTCACCCAATTAGTCTTACAGGGCAAAAACACCAAATCTAAAGTATGTTTGGTCCAGTTTCTGGTACAAATATCTTGTTACTAGTTCTACTGGAAGATTTGTTTTACTTCTGAGGAAAATGTTGTGTTTTTAAGTTAAATAATCTCAGTGGAAGTATTTTTTTCTACTTGAAACAAGCTCCTTTATCTCACTGGAAAGTTACATGGAAGTTAGTTTTGTCTTATTTCAAGTATACTAAGGTATTGGCACTAGAAAACTAGATCAAAAATACTTTTTAAGACTTTGTGCTTTGGTAGTGTATGCAATTGTGTTTCAGTATTTTGTCCAGATCCTAAAAAGACTGTGACAAAGAAGACTGGTATATCTGTGATGCTGTAGGCCTGTGATTTTTTTTTTTTTTTTTTTTTTTTTTTTTTTTTTACATTTTTTATTTCACTTTTCTAGGAATCCTGTAATGTTTCTAGTCTTTGGAAAAGCAGGAGATTTTAAATAACAATGTGGTGGACTCTTAATTGCAAGCTTAAAAAAGCAACCATTGGTTCATTTTGTAGAGTAGGAATCAGTCATGTAGCCAAATCATCACAGAAATGATTTTCCAGACAAAAATTTATCTTCTGCTACAACTTTCTTACCTGAATTCAACAGAAAGGTTTTGTGGTGAACTGACAAGAAGAAATCCTAAAAGAGGACCCTGAAATCATGTGGTGTTTTCACACCTGATGGACCAGTAGCTTGAGTTCAACTGGAGACCAAAGTGTAACATTTGTTGCTTTTTCAGCCGGTGCAGTTTGCTTTCACACTGCTCTGTGTCAAACTATCCAAACTAATTGAAAAACCTGTTTTACTGCTTTCCTTGTGGTGGTGCTGCAACAAGAACCACTGAAGGAAATGACACAGAAACCCCTAAACAATATGCAGCATAACTTCCACTTGTAGGATTTCTCTTTTGTCTTTGGTAAACCACCAGGAGCCGTTTCTGTTGCTAGCGCTAGCCTCCTGCATTTGTTTTGATTGTATTATCCCTGCGCTTTAATCCGCTTTGTTCTTAGGTGGACCAGAGTTCACCTTTTTGGTTTGGATCAGAGTTTTATTGCACATTCACACCTCCCCAAATTAACCGAATCTTCTTACTCAAACAGACTAAAGTTTGATTAAGACAGAATTGGTGTGAACGCACTCTCATACTTATCTCCAGTGATTATGCACATAGGTTCAATAAGCAGGGCTTAAAGAGCTCCAGTCGGGGGCCAGATTTCCGGCTTTTGACCAAACGGTCCGCCTCAAGCAAACTGTGGATAATAGACAAAGATGTATGCCAATCAGAATTCTAGCTCCCGTGTTCTTGACCAATTACTGTAACCCTAACGGTTTGTAGAAAAGAAGCGCATGTGTTCGGTTCGGTGGTTAAATCAAATGCGATATGAAAGAAGATGGAGTTTGTCGGTAAAGAAACACGTTTACTTGAGAAAGGAATTTAAAAACAAGTGGGGCTGGGCATGGCTAGAGGAAAGAGGAAAAGACAGGAAGTTGGCGGAAACTTTTAAAAAGGTTTCCGCCAACCTTTGGCGGAAACTGGGATTCCTTTGGGGGGCGTTTGGTCGAAGGTAAACTTTACACCTTACAATCACAACAATACCAGTTTAGACTTTGAGCAACTTCCTAAAACTGTATTGTGTAACATTAAATCATGCTTGGCTGCAACTGTATTGATGGTAGCTCTTCTTCTATTCAGCGTTTGTAGCTTCTCTGCTAGTAGCTTCGCTGCATTCGTGAAGTTCAGCGTTCCACCGGCTGATGACGTTGCTGAGATTCACTTTGTCTGGTGTCTGATTTTCTAATATTTTATGTTTTATTGAGGCTTTTTGTACATATGTTTTGGCAGTTCTGTGACCATGTCAAAGCAGCAACTTGTATCAAAAAGTGTTTTATTGTCCGTTTGAAAGCTGCCAGCTTCCATGGAAGGACAACAGAAAATCGCTCTTATAAACATGTAATTACTAAAATCACGATACCCTCATTGTGTATCACTCTGAAAAATGAACCCATTTAAATAAAGAAATTCCTCCATGGGTGATACCACCATAGAGAGCATTCATTTTATAGCGTTAACACCGGAGCTGTAAGTGGTCCGGTATGAAACGAGGGTGATAGAATAACACAGCACTTTTAAATATTTGCAGTGAATTTTAATAATCAGAAAACCGAAATTGTTTCCATTGTTTTAAAAGGTTTATGTCAGTCTGGCTTTTCCCCATCAATGCGCATTGTACCATAGGGGGTAAAAAAAAATAGAGGTGCACATTGTGTAAAACTCTTGAAACAGGAGAAGCGGAACATAAAATGGAGCGACAAACTAGATGTGAATTATGGCATAAAAACAGAGAATCCAACGCCGAAAAGTGAAAAAATCAACACATGATGTGAAACATATGATTAGGAGGCGCAGCAGGTGATGAGTGAAGAATACTGGTGGTCAATAAACCAATAGACAATAGACTAGCAATAGACTAAGAGAGGATAATACTAATGAAAGGAAACTAAATGGAAATGAACGAAGAACAAAATGCAAGAATAAACTAAGAAACTAAAGTAAATACAGAGGAATAAACTGGTATGGCAAGACCTTTTGAGCAATAATTGATCCAAAGGACTGTATGGCAAGAATAAACAGACACTATTTCCAGACAAAAGGTAAAATAATATTGTTGAAGTGCCATGCGTTTAAGACCATATCTAGTACTGAGAAATATATCTTACAGACCATAACAGTAAAGAACTGATCACTTATTTGTGTTTTTAATTAGATTTCATATATTTATTTCTTCAATATTATTTTTCATGTCATTGTTAATGTCATGAGGCTGATGACTCCATGACACTTTCAATTTGACTCATTAAGATTTGATTAAGAACCAGATTTGTTCTTTGTAATCTCTGTCCAGTCAAACTATTAATCTATAATCAATAGACAGGTATATTTAAAGATATAATCCATGTTTCTGTCTCATATTTGTATGGCATTAAAAGGACCAGGAACTTTAGTTTTTCCACTGAAAGCTCTGGTTTGCACAATAAATGTCATGTGGGTGAAGTTTTATGGATGATACTCTGATGTCCCATTCTCTATGATTTTCTATGAAGATCTATGATTAATGTAGTTACAGTTCTATCCATGTTTTAATGTTGCAGAGCGCAGTCGTTTTGGAAATAGATCAAAGTTTAAACTGGCATGTTGTGCATCTTTTATCTGGTCATTTTGTGGAATATTTAACAACTAGAAAATGGCTAAGAATAGTTTTCCACTCTGACTGGCTGCTGTAAGGCCTAAAAATTTTAAGTTGAATGTTGATAAAATTTTTCGTAGACGCCTGTGAAAATAATTTATATTCCCATGACTTTTTTTGTTCTCTGGTAAATTATCTTGATGATAAATACAGAAACAAGTGATGGTAATATTAATGATAAAATAATAGTCAGTGCAAAGTAGCCTACAAAGTCTTTGGTGGAGGGCGGTGAGGGACCTGGATAAAGGCTAGGGGGGCACGGGGCCAAAAAAGGTTGAGAAACACTAATTTAGTTGGTAATGTTGCATGTTCTAAATTACTTGCAAAAACTTTGACTGAAAGGACTCTGATTTAATGTTGAGGGATTTTTGCCTATAAGGCCAACCTTTAGGACACAGACATTTTACATTTTGTTTCGAGTTAATATGTACTGAAGTCTTATTTAAGTTTGAGTGTTTAGCTAGTAAATTGCATTGTTGGAAGCAATTGTTTGCACTATTCAAACTTTTTATTAAAATGTGGCCATAGCAACGGTATAGTTAATTTCTATCATAACTATAAGTTTCAGTCACCGGATTTTTTTTTACTTTAAGCCCTGAATAAGTTATTGCCCTTTTTCCCTCTTTTTCAGTGTGAGCTTGTGCAACTGCAAGATAAGATGACAATTTTAGATCATTGTTCCAGTAATTGTCACTTTTCTAAACTACTGTTGTCGTTTCTGTCTTTTGTGTTTAAGTATTCAAGATTTCTGTTTTGCACATCTGAGAAAACATCTGTCCATATGCATGCTTTTAAGATATATATAAAAATTGCCTAACATGAGTTTATAACTGCACTTCTAGTCGCTTTGGCACTGAAGGGTTTATTCCTCAATAGTGGGGATTTCCACTACGTCTTCCATGTATAACAAGCTGATGGCATGCATCATAAATCAATAACCATCTCATTAAAATCAAATTCATACAGCCCGTCTCTTGGCAGAGGAACTCATATTTGACTCTCGTTATTTGATGGGCAGTCATTATATCCCGCTCTTTCTGTTTAATCACAGCATGCTTCGGAAATGTCCACAGAGTGAATCGTACGAACGCATGAGAGACCGAGGGGAATCGGATGGGAAGTGTCAAGTTTGCAGAACGACACTCCTTCCTGTTCCTCCTCGTGCCGCTCGATAAGCTGAGCCGTTCTGACAACTCGACAATGCGGCGCTATTCGGGTCGGCCCGCGCCCTGCTCCACCCTGTTTGCTCTGCCTCCGATTTTTAATGACAAAATGGGCTGAAACAATCCGACGGACCTTCCCCGCCGATCCGGCAGCACAGTAGAGGGAGCTTTACGGGGTTCCGGTCGTCAGGATTTCAGACGGCTAACATAACAGCCTTTAGTTCACGCTCAACTGGCCGGCCGCAATGCTTTTCAGCCCCACAGGAAAGAGGGCTGTGTTGCAAGTCAGCTGGGCTGAAAAAGGTGGCAGGGCTGGAACCCGGGCGTATATTTGCCAAGTCAGATAATGCAAGAATTCGACTGTTTCCCATATCAGCATTTTACATCACAGACCTCTGTTGCGCTGTTCTGAGGCTCACAGATATCGCCCTGCATCATAATATCCAGATCATGCTTAAATTTAGGAGAAAAGGTCTAATAAAGTGTGTGCAAATTTTTTAAAAATTGCCTTTTTTTTTGTCTTTAGTTGTCAAACCTTATGAACCTTTAAAGTTTCCACATTTTTCAACCACTGGTGCATCTCAACGAATTAGGACATTGTTGAAAAGCTTGTGTGCTTTAATGAACCCCAAATTCAGTTCTACAAGTAATAGGAATATGACAGAACATCTGTTAATGTAGAAATGTTATACTCTGATCTACGCAGTCTTTAGAAAGCCAGCGATTCCCTTCACAAGGAGGGTAAAAGATCCACGCTAAAGAAGCCGACTGTGAAGGGCGATGCATCCAAGAATACAAATGGAAAATTTTGTGGAAGGAAAGGGTGCTGCAGAAACAAAGTTTAACAAAAAAGCATCTGTAGCAATAAAAGAACGGAGTTGTATGAATTACTGCAGCACTCTGCTAAGGTGCTAAGTTTTACCAGCAGCAGCCTTGTCGCCTGCATTGTTGGCTGTACTGTCTCTTATCATCCAGAGTTACACTGTAGGAAATTTGGACTCCTTAGCCCAGACAAAACTCCTCTTGACGCCCTTTCTGATTAGAAAGCAGCTGTGTTCGAGGCCTTGTAAGGCTGCTGTTATCCTCCTTCCTCGTGTAGTTTACCTTCCACTCAACCTTCTATGAATATGCTTGGATTCAGGATTCACTTTAGTGGCTTACCCTTGTTGTGGAGGGTTTTAAAAATATGTTATCCGTCTTATAATTGTCTGCGAAATTCAATTATGAAAATAATTATCCAAATGAACAGTGTCTTATCTCATATCTATGCAATATGTGTTTCCCTTTTGAATTAAATTACGGAAATAAGTCTAGTTTTTAATGACACTCCTAATGACTGAGATGCCCCAGTAATGTTTCTGGAAACGTCTCAGGCATAACTCAGCTTTTGTGGATGTCTTGAGGTGGTTAAACTCCTGTTTTAAGTGGGAAAGTCCTTTCAAGTACAGTCGAGTATTTCCATTTCAGGAGCTTTATTCCAAAATAACATCAATTCCAAATAAGTTATAACTTTCAAATATGAATAAAATGACACGAATAAGAAACACTCTTTCCAGCTAGAAATGACATAAAGTGCCACATTCCTCATATAAAAATATATTCTTCCAATTGTTTTGTGACTCATACGAAGCCTAAAAACAAAAAAAAATGTAAATACATTAAGGGTGCTGTCCATAAATGGCAAACCTTTGGCATTTTCCCCCCTATCTCCCTGTTTCCATGTGGTTACGGTCCGATGCCGTCTGTCTGAGCAGGCCTAAACCACGCTGGAAGGCTGTGTGTAAGCAGAGGCCGCCGTGTGGACTCTTCGTCTCGGCCCGCTCGCGGCTGCGCTGGATGTTTCTGGACCCGATCGCTCCTCCGTGGATTTCCCAACAAGGCTTGCGTGGTTTTCTGCTAAGCACCGGCTCGTCCAGCAGCCAGACAATGAGCGTAGTCAGGATGGAGGGCCGTTCAGACTCACAGGTCGGATTCCTAAAGCAATGCATTTGTTGGCGGAACAAACTCATCTGGCCTTGGGATGGTGGTTTATGTGTAAAATGTGCCAGTTCAACACCGGCCCTTAGTGTAAAACTTAAGGCAAAGTGTAGCACAACGTGACTGTCTGAATGTGCCAAAGAAGGTACAGTTCATTTTTAAATAACAAATGAGGATCATTGTGAAGGAAATATTTTTGAGTGGTATGAGATGCCCAGCTACAAGATGTTCTACATAAATAATAGTTTACATTTTTTTGTTTTTGTTTCAGTGTTTAAACAGAATACAGTGTGAGAAGTTGCTCGGCTGCCATTTCTTCGGGCCGCGTGTGGAGGCTTCTTCCAGGGCAGTCCAAAGTACATTTCTGATTTATGTTCCCCTGAACATAAATGTTAAAATAATAACCAACAGCCGTCGCTCGATGCCAGAAATTTGCCTTCGTGCTGCAACGTTTTCTAACACCAGTATGGAAGCAAAAATAATCGCCACAAACCTAAATATGTTTTAGGGTTTTCATGCAATAGACCAACGTAAAGTAATGCGTTAATTGTGATGTGGAGAGAAAATTGTATGCAGAATTTTCCATGTAAAAATATATGCTACAGCGACTGTTGGTGGTCCAGTCAAAGTTCAGCTCTAAATCCAAGTTGTGGAAATTACTGTCCACAGGCACTCTAATTTGTAGCGGTTTTGCAACAAAATACATTTTGTTTTTATGCTTGTGCAAAGCTGAGAGTCACCTAGCTACTTATTGTTGGTCTATCACTAAAATCCCCTAAAAAATATATTCAAGTTTGCATAAGCATATGTGAAAAAGTTGAAAACCTTTGCAAAGTTGTTTGTCTCTGTCGCTCCCAGTGACTTCCACCGTTCAAACTCAGCTTGAGTTTCTGTTTCTGTAAAAATACGATGCCAAAATGTGCAAAATGTAATAAATATCTTAGGGGGGGGGGGGGGGGGGGGGGGGGGGGGGGGGGGGGGCGGGGGGGGGGGCGGGGGCGGGGGGGGGGGGGGGGGGGGGGGGGGGGGGGGGGGGGGGGGGGGGGGGGGGGGGGGGGG
>CAEGAF010103430.1:0-29205 GCA_903067075.1 Micropoecilia bifurca
TTGTTTTCATTTTTAAAAAAAACCTTATTGTTAGTTAAAGAGAAATACTTTGTATTGTTTTAAGATGATTTTATTTGTCTGTAAAAATCTGTGATTAATTTCAAATTTGCAAGATTTTTGAATTGTGGACCGACAACAAGAAAATCCTCCAAAGGACTGCAAAGGGCCCCCAGCGCCACAATTTGAATATCCCTGGTTTAAAATATGTTGGACTTGCATTAGCTATCTTAGATATATACAGACACATCATAACAATGGCTAGAAACAATCCCTTCAACTTTTAAAGCATGGATTTATGAGTAAACTCACTTGTTGAATTTTTTCAACTAACTTTTTACTACTTGACCAGCAAGACATGATAAATTTGATATATAAAGTCTGGCATCAAATGGAGCAAATTAGTCACAACCAAAAACTTCTTAAAGATAATTTCAGCAAATTAAATCACCACAATTACATAAAAATAAGCCAAAAATGAATAATCCAATAAAAAGCCTCAAAATGTAATTGTATAAGATCTTTTAAAAACTTAAATTAAGATATTTTTTGACACTTAAGAACTGCAAAGCCAGTTTATTTGATTCTGAGAGGGTTTTGTGAGTGCGCCATTTTATATAAGTACTTATTTTTTATGGTCCTGTTTCATCTGTCATTTATGACACTAAGTTTTACCCGTGGTGTCACAGTTTCAACTAACACTCCCTCTAATGTGTCTCCTGCCACAGCAATATTCCTGTTACGCAAAAATAAAACCCATAAAAATGACAAAACTTCACAAACACAAAAGAAGCACCTATTTAACGACATGCGGTTTATTTTATGTACGATGGGTTGTCCCGCCCCTGCATTGCAAACCATTTTTACACTGCGTTTGTTTCTAAATGTAGGAAGCCTTTGTTACAGTAGTGGAAGTTAAATATGTATTTTTTTATATATAATTTCAACCTAACAAAGGGAATGATTAAAAGCTTCCCAGAAAAAGAGAGCTGACACAAGCAGATATGCAGAGAGAGAGGAGAGAGGGTGCTCTGTGATAGTAATTTTGGCTCATCGATTGGGGTCTTGTTAGTCCACTGGGATGCCATAAATAGCCCAAAGTTGAGCCTGGAGTGAGGAGGGGTTAGTTAGGACTCCGCAGCTTGTAAGAGGCAGGAGGAAAAGAATCGATGTAAAAAAAACGCCGAGACCCTCCCAGGAGACCTGCATCATGCTGACCGGAGCCTTACTGTTTGCCCTTCAGGAGAGGCATTGCAGCAAACACACACATTCAAACACACATACACACACAGTCCAATGCAGTAATGCACCAAACACGAACTGAGGAAACAGTTCCAACTTGCAGAACAGTTTTCAGACCAGTTATTTTGGTTTCCCTTTTGGATCAATCAAGTATTGAGACATATCTATTCTGTATCTTTCAAACGTGAAACTGTCATTTATGTTTCTATCATATTCAGTCTTAAATGTGATCTACCTTTGAGCAAATGCACTGATGTTAGTGTCTTATCTTTGGTGGGAAATATAATGATACTGTAGAAAAAGTCAATCCTTTACTGAGTTCTTAAAGGAGCAGTGTTATGTAAAATGAAAGTTTTTGAGTTTTACATGAAGTTATAATGTTATTCCCTCATCAGAAAGAGACAGAGGCCCAATATCAGGGTGTAAGATTACAAAGTCAAATTTCTTTCAAGTCATATTTGATATATATACCATTTTTTAACAACTGAAGTTAACATCACTACCTGATTGTGGTGAAATGACACTACGTGGCTGGAAAATACTGGAGATGTTTTCACCTGGCCAAACCACAGCAGGAGTCTTTTCAGGGTCCCTGACTTTGAGCACTGGGACACCACAAGCTTGCGTGCTCAGTCCTTTCCGTTTAGACTCATAAGCGTAAAAATTGATCAGATAATTTGCAGAAGACACCCGAGTAGTGAAATACAAGTCATTGTAGAGGGAAGAAATCCAACAGCTACAACAACCTGTTACTCAAAACATCATGAAAAATATGAGACGATAATCAAATTCCAGAGCACAAACCCCATCAGTTCATTAAGATCCTGGAGGTTCAGACCTCTGATGACCTCATTGTGTTGATGAACACCACTGGGTTCCTGAACTGGGCCCATGTTCTGAACATTACAGACTCCTCAAACCCTCAAAGTGAACTTTTACACCTGCTGCCATCAGACAAAATGGTACCAGTAGGCCCAACGCTGAACCACCAGACTGGCACACTGGTGCTTGTTGGCATTAATTACACATGATCTAATCAGCTGTTATTCACCTGAGTGTTAACTTCTAATGCTTTTACGCTAATCTGAGCAATCCCAGAGAAACATTCTTGTTTTCTAAACATTTTTAAACATATACATCATAACAGTAATTGTTGAAGTTTACCCTCGTGTTGGACACACTGGGAAGCATCTCACACAAACACACACACACAATTAGAGATTACATAGTCCTGCTGAGCCGAGCTCCTCATTAAGCAGATATGAGGTCACGCTGCAGGTGGGCGAATATGACTGTACACGTGCAGCGACATGTGCTCATGGACCTGCTCTTACACTTGGAATTTCTCATATTGTATACAACTCCAGCTGGGAGCGAACTGTAAATTCAAAGAGGGATTATCTGGGCCTCGGTTGAGGATTTTCTCTGGAATTAATCGTTCTGATCCACGTTAACTCTGTAGGCCACCATCAGGTGCTGCAGATGCGGCTTAATAATGTACCACGACTGGAAGTGGTGGTGGGAATGAGGGAAAGAAGTTTAGGGTTTCGAAATTTGAATGCTATGGCATGTTTTCCAGCTGAATGGGTTTCTAGGTTGTCGCTCCACCCAAGAAACTCTCATTCCCATCAAATGGTAATTAGGCTGTAAAAAAGGCATGGTTCATTATGAACAGAGGCTGTGGTTGGCTTAGATTTTAAGTTTTGCACACACAAAAAAATAGCCTGCAAAAAAAGGATCTGAGCAAACATCAAATGACTTGCCAGCCTTTATGTGACTTCAATTTTTAAAACTAGAGCTAAATGAACCACCCTCATCTCAGATGTTTTTCCTGTTAAGTCAGTCAAAGCAGTCTCTGTTTTCCCTGGTATGCCTGTCACGGGTGTTCGGGTTTAAACAAGCGGTTGCCAAAGTTTGGGGTAAAAGGAATAAAAACGTCAATCAATGTCAGAGTATAAACGATTCCACTGTTCTACACCATGTTGAGGCAGTTTGTGAAAGATTTCCTGGTTAAATTAACTCAAGACTTAACCAGGACATCTGATTCCTCTGGTTCACTTAGCCAGGACATCTGGTTAAATGTTGGGTTAACCAGCACTTAACCAGTGCTTCACAGGGAGGAAGCACTGCGAGCGTACAATGCCACAGATATGTGGAGAGCAAGGAGGCAGCTCAGACAGGCTGAATGTGACTTAGCTTTTCCACTGGAAGTCAACTTCTCCACCTGCAGGTGGTTTTCATGAACCCAGTTAGGTTCGAAGGCACCACACCTCCACAAACGATGCTCAAGCTGCTTTTCAAGACATGCAGGCCCCAAGTAACTCTAAAGTACAACCCAATTCAGTCCCATAATTCAATCCAATGCAGTGTTACCACATTAAGATTCAAACAGTCTGTTTGCAAACACACACAGTGGATCATAAATGGAAAAAATTCCAAATATGATAATGAAATATACATATAAAATATAGAAATTTCCATTAGTTAACTTTTATTTATGAGGCATTTCTTGGGCTTCAGTTTGAAATGCAAAAGAACAAACTTACTGTTTCTTCTTGTCTCGTTTGCTGGGACTGAATTTGGTAAAAAGGTTTTTATTCTCTCTGGTCTCATATCTTGGAACCTTCAACAAATACTTGAAATTGACTGAAATCTCATTAAGTCGTTTTACCTCCAAACTAAAAGTTTTTAGGCTGATTTGATAACGTGCATCTGTTTTTAATAGCTTGTTATTTTGTTTTAACTGTGTAACTTTTGTGTTGTGTTTCTGGCTGCCTCTTAGTTGAAAACAAAGATTCTGATGCAGAGATTGATAAAGATAAAAAAAAATACATATCTAATAGTGTAAATGATTACTTTTTTAAATAGATTTTTTCCACTGAATTTCCGCAATGTAGTACAATTTTTGGTATATATTTTTTATGTCTTTATGTTGAAAACTATCTGCTTTTATTACATAATTTTTCACACATTTTAATATATCTATTCTATTTCTAAACTTAAATCCAAAATAAAATTGTGGCCCTTTAAAACTGACAACACATTATCTAAGATAGACGTTTATCAAAATCAATCATTTGTGTGTTTTGGATGGAGGCATTACTGAAAAGTAGTAATTATCTATCAAATGCAAATTGATAGATAATTTTAAATTCTTAGAAAACAAATAAAAACAACTGTGAGACTATTTATGAAGGAATAATAATCATAAAATTCACCTTTAAACACATGAAAAGAATATTAGATTACATTTAGTAGTCAGTGGCCCAAAATAGGTTTAGTGAAAATAAGTTTTTATCACCATATTTCAGGCATGTTGGTAAAGTAAAAAAAACACGAGAATGATCTAAATATCATTGTCACGTCAGATATTGTTCACTGCAAATGAGTTATCGTGGTAAACTGCATCAAACTTAATGCAAGCAGAGCAGTTACATAAAGATTAGCTCAGTAGTACAAGTATATCCCATAATATACATATTTAACAAACAGAACAAACAGAAAAAAATAAGAAAACACAGAGTACTGGTGTAACTCTTGAATTAATTTGCAGCAATGTGAAGATTCCTCTGGTTCAAAACACCAGATGACTTCTAATTCCACCGATTTCGTTGGGGTGTGAGTCATAGTCACACTATGTACAAGTGGATAAATGAATAAATAGAATTAAGCCTAACAGCCAAGGCTATTTTCACTTATGTTTTGTTAAACTGGTGGAAAGGTTTGCATTGGATTGAATAAAAGCTGTTTATTATGTTTTTGATTTGAGTCACGTAACCTGAACTTTCACTCAGCGTAAACTTTCACATCATCTTGTTTGTCTGTAAGTCAGAAAATTGGGTCGAAGAGCCAGCAGGATTCTGACGTTAGTGCAACATGAAGTGACCCACAGAGGATTATTTCATAAGCGCCTAAAAACCATCATTAAACATAAACACTTAATTATCACTAATCTCCAAAATGAATTAATTTGCTGTTTCAAATAGATATATAAAATATATGATAGTTACAGTGAGGGGGCAACTGTATAGATTTCAACAAATCAGGCCATAATAATACATATAATATGTAACAACTTCTAAAATGATCTTTTTAAAAACCACAACAACACGGATTACTCAGTGATATGATTTAATAAAAAAGAGGTAATAAAAATTATTAATTATGTAAGATTATAGTGTTCATGTGCTTGGCTTCATTGCTGATCACAGCATTATAAACCTGCTCAGCTGTTCTGCTTCTGATTGGCCGTTAAAAGCAACCTGTTGCCTGCAGGCAGCAGTTTATCAGATGGAGACGATGGGACTGTTAGATCTTATCTGAGCATTGCACAGTCATGATTATCCTGGGATGTTTATTACTGCTAATACCTCTTCTTAATATTTTTCACTTGTGAAGAATCTTTCTTATTTCAGAAGGAACCATTTCAGGTTGTCTGGAAATGACCCTGTAGCCCTTCCCAGATTGATGGACAGCAGCAACTGCTCTAAAGTTGAAGCTGATCTATCTATGTGATCAGGAGAAGAAATGAAAGAGACTGAACTTTTGTTTAATTATAAACGGTTCATCTCATGTTGTGCTCTGAAAGGTCAGTGTCATGTCTGGAATTATTTTCTCAAACAACTACAGATAAAACCTCCTTAAAGGGAAAGTATTATGTATTTTCTAGGAACATATCATGTTATAGCATGATAAAGTAACTATGCAACCTCCTGTTATAAAAATGCTATTAGCATCAAATATGACTTAAAAGAAATGTAATTTAGCGCCTTGAAATTGGGCTGTTGTCTCTTCAATCACTGCTCTTTCTGAAACCTCATAAAGTCATCACAACATGGCTCCTCAATTAACCCTTTAACAACGTTTGTACCAGCTGAGAAGTAGATTGTATAATGAGCTCAGCAGATGTGCAATTCCACCAGGAGTTTGCTAATTGCTGCTGGCTAGTCTGAAGGAGCTGAGTGGCGCAGTGATGATGGAGGGGCTGCTCTGTGAGGTGGAGGCTTGGAAACTGTAGCTCAGAGGAGGAGCTGCGTCTCGAAGGCGGAGCTAGTTCCACCCAAACATTTAGCATATCTGAATGGTTGCCACGAGAAATTAAAGGATTTCCCAAACATACATGAATGAATCAAGGCAACTTTCCTGGTATGTTTTTTGATGTGGGAATAACATTACAACATGATGTAAAGCTTTAAAAAGCTGATTTTAAACAATACTGATTCTTTAAAAATATCGTTGTTTACTCATATCCAAAGTTTGAAAGTTTATTATGGAAATGAAACAGAGCAGAAAAAGCATGAAAATGTACAAAACTCAGAGCCAAACCTGAAATGACTTAAAAACTGAGGCATGGGAAGCCTGCTGTCTGTTCATAGACATGCAGTATATTCTAGTTTGTATTCATCTGGATTAAAGCCGATGCAAGATAATCACTCCTAAACACACATGAGGCATGAGAAAGGAGATGGGGGAGAAAGGAGATGATAATAAATGTACCAAAATCAATTTTCTTAAATAAATAAATATCTTCCTCATGTGAAGCTGCATTACTTTGATAGTCCACATAAAAATGAGTTTTGCTGTGCAGAGAAAGCGGGTTTTCCTTCGCCCCTGATGGATTTAGGTGAATGATTTTCTGCTGCTATAAATACCAGCAGGAATAGCGAGGTGACAAAAGCGCCCACATCTTTAATAATTGAGCAATACGTGGCAGGTGGGCAGAATGCTGGCAGTGCTGACTCACGGCTTCACTGGCGCCGGAACAAACAGTCGGATCTCGCCGCATCTGTGCTGGAGCGGGAATCCTGAGGAAGACTTGGGAAGCTGAGTGGCGGCAGCACTCTGCCCGGGAAAATCCTGTTTAATATGACATGAGTGAGACCAGTTGCTCTCTCACAGACACACATTAAAGAGTGCAGCCCGCACATTGCTGCAGCTTCCTCACTACGGTGGAAGAGAGGAAGCAGGGAACAGTAGCCACAGTTTGCTGTCACGTTATATAATCAAACTGTAAAATGTAAGCGAATTTTTTAATTTTTCAATTTGGCACAGAAGTAAGGAAATTGTGCCATTTCAGAGCCCTGCGCATGAACAGGCACAAAAACTGGGGCGAACAGACGAGGAGGTGATAAAAATTTTAAGCTATTCCACAACTGTGGAGCTCCATTTTATGAGAGAACAACAAGAGCTAAAAGAAACAGACAAGCGGAAAAAGACATCTGAAACTGTCTCTGTAAAATCCACTTCAATAGGTGCAAAACAGAAGGGAAAAAAGCCTTCTTTTAAAAAATAACATAAAATAAAACTCAGAACTGTACCAGACAGACTGAAGAGACAGAAACATAAATGCATCTTCTGGTAACTCATTGTGGTTTGCTGCAGTGTGAGGAACAAAGGTCTTGAACTGTGAGAGACTGTTGACTATTAAAAACAGTGGAAACCCAATAAACAGGAAGTTAAATCCATCTTGCTATTGTTTTTCTGACACATTCACCAACAAAATAAAGAACTAAGTAATAATGCAAGCAATGGGACAGTTTAACAAGACTCCCTCACACACACATACACACCCACACACTGTGTATGATTACATGAACAGCTACACTGTACATCAGCCTGCAAACAGCAAAAAAAACAACTAATTCTCAGTCGCCTTAATTCAGCTAAATCCACATCTGGGGCAGCTGCTTCTCACAGTCAGCTGTGAGGATTATTGAACACATGTTATGTTATATTGTAGTCCATTTTCTGTTTTCCTCAATGAGATTTGTGAAGACACCAATATTGGTGCTAATCAGGTTCTTCTTAGCTAATGCAGATTTCCACTTTTCATTGGGGTCTGACCTGCAAATTTCATCTTTCAGACATTCCAATCTTTTTCTTCTTATGGACTATAAAACATAGAAGCTTATTGGTGGAAACTTTGTTTGTATTCAGCAATGTATGTAGCAATAACCTGACTGTAAAGGTAAAGCAGTGCTGCAGGTTTTTTAATAGAGGAGGTAGATTGGAATAAAGTTGTAAACAAAAGTGAATAAAAGAACGTGAACAAAAGATGACGCTGATTGATGCAGGATGCAAATTCTGTCTTTTTTGAATCATTCCAAAATTTACTCTATAATTTGCAACATTCATTATGTATTCTCCAACCACAAAGTGCCATTTTAAAGCACAGTTTAAAGCATCTTTTGTTGTTACAGATAAGACTTAAAAGAAATTGAATTTTGTAATTTAACACTTTGAAATTGGGCCTCCGTCTCTTTAAAAACTCCAGCTCTTTCTGAAACGCCACCTTCAGGAAATCACCACAACATGGCTCTTCTATTAACCTTTTAACAACATTTTAGTAGCTCGTATAAAGAACATAGAAGATGCTCAGTTCCACCAGGTGTTTGCTAATTGTTGCTGGCTAGTCTGAAGGAGCTGAGTGGTGGGACGAGGGGGCTGCTCTGTGAAGCAGAAGCTCAGAGGCTTAAAAACTGCAGCTCCAATGAAGAGCTCATGCTATGCTACGCAGACGTGCAGCATTGATGAGGACTCACTCAACCCAGCATGACGAATCCTTGGAGAGGTTTACCATTCCAGGATTGGCCTTATTTTCTAATTGTTTCAGGTAATAATTAAATGACCAGCAGGGGGCACTCGATGACTGAGGACAGATAATTAAACAGTCATCCTTGGATGGTAGAGTGATCATTTTGTGATAAATAAAAAAAAAGAGAAAGTGAATAATAACTCCTAACACTGTAGTACCAGGTGGATTTTCCACCTTTCTTCCCGATGCATAAGACAAAAACAAAACTGGGAAAAAACAAACCACGACCCTAAAATGCATCTTCTTGTTTTCAGGCAACATGCACAAGAACGTGCAAAGGAGAACAGAAGAGATGCATGGCGCCACATTAAGCCTGGGCAGTTTGTGGACAGAAGGAACTTGTGCTTACAAATCCTCAAACTGGATCCTGAACAGGTGCAGATAAACTGCTGACATGTGGAAAAGGGACATTTTTATACAGCTAACATAAATCAGTTGAGCAATGTCACTTATCTAGAGGCACATTAAACTAAACGTTTCAGGAAAACCAGAATTGTTGTCTCAGCAACATAAGAGATGTAAGCCAATTCTAATACACAGAAAAAAAAAGTCTGAAAACCCACAGAGTGTCATCGCGTCCTTCTGTGATTACTGCTGTTGTCTTTAGGGAGAAAAAAAGAGGAAAGGTTTTTTTTTCCCTGGATCCCTCCTGAAGAAACAGCTTTCAGCGTTTGGACACTTAAGTTTGTTTAGCCTGCACTCGAGTGTGTGTGAGCATTTTATGAGAACAGTGATTTGGAAGGAAGCATGAATGACTCTTGAGTAAAAGAAGGAGCACGTGCGCGTGCAAGCGTGTGTGTTTGCGTGCACGCATGTGTGTCATCTCCAGCTGAGCTGCAGGATGCAGACAACCAGGAAGAGATAAGCGAGGGTGAATGGAGGGAGCTTTGCCTGCGTGCGTATCCAGCGCGCGGGCGAGCTGGGGTTGGAGTGCTCGCGTGGGGAAATGGCTTCACAAAGGACGTGGAAGTGCGCGTTCCCCTGTCTGCCAGCGCGGGACTCGGAGGAGATAAGCAGACAGCCAAATACACCCCCCACTCCAACCCCAACCTCCTCAACCCCCCTTGTGTTTTCCCAGTAAAAACAGTAGGCGGAATACCAACCGCTCCGACGGCGATGCCACAGGGTCAGGCCTGGAATGAGTTGAGCTTAAAGGTCTTCCAAGCTGCGCCCGGAAAAAAAAGCTACAAAAGTGTGCGCAAGAGGGAAGGTTTCACTTTATTTTGCATCTGAAAGATTATAAAATCGTATACATTCTAAGAGGTGTTTGTCTTCAGAGGTACAGAGGGTTACACAATAACTTAAAGGGACGGTGTAATGCAAAATCAACTTTTTTCGAGCCTCACTTCATGTTATAATGTTATTCCCTCAACAAAAGCACACCTGGAGTGTTGCCTTGATTCATTCATGCATGTTTGAGAAATCCTTTAATCCCCATGGCAACCATTGAGCTGTGCAAAGTACTTGCTGGGATCTAGCACTGCCTTCGAGGCGCAATTCCTCCCTGGAGCTGCAGTTTCCGAGCTTCCACCTCCAGGAGCGGCTCTCCTCTACAACCTCCTCACTCAACTCCTTCAGACTAACCAGCAGCAATTAGCACCTGGTGGAACTGAGCATCAGCTGAGCTCATTATAGGAGCTTCTTCTCAGAGCAATAATGGTTAAAAAAAAACATTGTAAAAGGGTCAATAGAGGAGCCATGTTGTGATGACTTCCTGCCTGGGGATCACTGGTAGAGCTGAAATCTGAACGTTGTTGGTTCCTCCTGCCTCATTCTGATGTGCCTCTGAGCAAGGTAATTAACTCTAAATAGTCTGCCAATGAAAGGGAAATCGGGATGATTGTTGTCGCCAATCAAGCTGAAAATCAGCCAGTAATGATCAACAGGTGATTTTTCTTCACTCCAGTCCAATCAAAAATTTGTTCTGTTGTACTAAGAATATAACTGTTTGTCTTTATCTCTGAATCGTATGCTAAGAAAGTTTGAAGAATTTCATATCCAGGAAAATGAAATCGCTTCTTTTAATGCAACGCTGTCATACAGGTACGTTCAAATCCATCCGATTTGATGCCTAAAATATTCCAGAAATGTCTGTTGATGACACAAGACAAAGTGTGTCATATAAAAAAACTTTGCCAGGAAATTATTGTGAATAATTAAATGAAACAGTTTGATGTTAATATCAAAGGCAAACATGGAATTTTTAACTCCAGGACATTGTATAGTCGTTCGACTATTTTCAGTTTTCTGCAGTGACTCTAGACACAGTGATTATAATAAATTCTTTATGTCATGTACATTTTCTGAAAATAAGCACATTGGTCACTTGTGTTTCACTCGGTTATTTTAACCTACAGAACTCGCTCAGGCGGTCAAACCCATGTGGACCTGCTGGGCTTCCATCCAGACACACTCACACAACACAAAGTGTATGTTTTTAGTGCAGCGTAAAGCCACAGAACGGTGAGAAGAAATCACTTCTACACAGATCTGTGCAATTTACACATCAAAACACACACAGGGCTGTGAGCTCTGCATACTTGGTATGTGGGGAATGCATGGGGATCAGCTCACAGATGGTCAGCACTCTGGGTGGAGTTCATGTTTGTGTCATCACAGAAAACATGACCAAACCACTAAATTACACATACGGGTACAAAAACATAAATCTGGACTTCTGACGACAATCGGACTTCTGATGTTTATCATCTGTTATGAAATAACAGATGATAAACATCTGTTATTTCATCACTTTTGATGAACATTTAACACTTCTGATGATAAATGTTCACCTTTTCATGAGAACCCTTTCACAATTTAATCATCACCCTAATTATTGTTATTAAAGGAGCCGTACAATGTTTTCTAGGCACATAGTGCCATGATTTTATAACATAATCAAGTAACTACGTCATCTTCAGCTGTTAAAAAAATGCTATGTATCAAATATGACTTTAAAGAATTTTTACTTTGAAATATAACGCCTTAAAATTAGGTTTCTGTCTCTTTAAAAAATCCTGCTCTTTCTAAAACTTTGCCTCCAGGAAGTCATCACATGGTTCCTTTATTAAACCTTTAACAATGTTTTTACCAGCATTGCACTGACTAACAGCTCCTATAACGAGCACAACAGATGCAGTTCCTCCAGGTGTTTGCTAATTGCTGCTGGCTAGTCTGAAGGAGCAGAGTAGCGGAGTGGGGGGTGGGGCTGCTATATGAGGTGGAAACTAGGAAACTTGGAAACTGCAACTTTGTCCTAGAAGGTGGAGTTAGGCTTTCCCAGGAGATTTACACATCTCAATGGTTGCCATGAGAGATTAGAGCATGAAAGAATCAAATGTATTTTTGATGAGGGAATAACATCATCACATGATGAAAAGCTCAACAAAGTCAATTGTACATAATACAATGTCCCTTTAACAAGTAAATCATCCTTTTCTCATTTTTACTTGTTGCTTTCATATGATAAGAGTTACTTTATTACCATACAATTTGACAGTGAAAATCAATTTTTATTTGTTTTTACGTCTTGTAAAATGGTGTAGCACATCTACACTTAGATGCTTTGATCCGATTCTAATATCCATATCAGTGCAGATATTGAACATAATTTTAGATCAGGTATTGGTGACAATGTGCCTGATCCATAAGGCTCTAACTATTTAATCTAATTCTCTGCTTTGTGCTCTGAGTGACATCATGCTTTATTATTATTTGAAATTATATTTAGAATCCCTAATTGCACTTTCTGAATTATTTGAAAGATGGTTTATTTTTACAGGTTTGACCAACATATCCAACCTATTGCTATTGTCATTTTAAGTTTATTTATTACTTATTTTACATTGGCTGTTCTACTCCTAATTGAACTGACTTAACAAATTACAGTTGTGTTGTTTCTACAGGTTTGACCAAGCTTGTGGAGCTATTGGTGAATTTAAGTGTGAACTGGTGCAGAGCTTTCAAAAAATTGTTAAGTACATGTCTGTGTGTAAAAAAACAAACGTTTTAAGTCAATTCAGCACAGTTTTTTTGTAATAGATCTGTATCAGCAATACTAATTTTCAGACATTTGTATCGGTATCGGAAGTGAAATAGTGGATCGGTAAAACATCGTGGAAACGTTAAAATTCGCTTTGTAACAGCGCAGCTCTGCTTAAAAAGGTTACACTGAATATGAACTGAACCTGGTGACGGCTTAACTATTTCATGCTCACATAAACCTCTTCCGTGGCGGCTTTCCATCAGACATATTTTACTGAAAGTTGCTCCAAGTCTGCCGCTAAATTATTTTTCCGCATAATTTGTTCAAGAGTTAAAGTGAGGAAGACAGCAGCGCCTGATGCTACACTGGATTCCAGCTGTTTCTCATCTGCTCACACGCTGACGCCGCTCTGGAACCGCTTTTCCCGACCACGTCTCAGAACTCAGCGTGACTTTGGCTTCTGATCTGATCTGAGAGCGGCGCGCCGCGAGGCTGATCCGCGGCGGGGCCCCGAAGATCCGGCGGGGCCCCGCAGCGGGATCTGCTGGCTGCGGGACTCAGCCCGCCACAAAAAAACTGCCTGAAAAGGATCAACTGGGCACGAGCGCACAGACGCCCGCGGGCTGTCATTGCTCATGCACACATACACGTGCCTGATAGGAGCCAGATGTGTGAGAGGATCACTGTTCCCACACGCACAGGATCATTATTCATGTCATCACTGAAACGTTAAAAAAAAAAACTCAATCAAAGTTGGAGATTTGACTCACCAGCTTTGCACGGGTCCTTGTAATCGATGCTCTCCACTTTCTCCTCTTCATAATAATCAAATCCGGGCTCCTCGTAGTCGAAACAGTTAGAAATAGAAAGTTTCCCCCAGAAAGTCAAGCCCGCAAGCATCAGCGTGATCCAGTGCATCTTAGCGGCCAGTGCCAAGGGCACGCGGTCCATCTGCGGACTGAAGGGAGCAAAAAATAAAATAAAATATATATTTTAAAAAGGCCTCTCTGTTGGTCTCCTCTGCTGCTTGGAGATGGACGGCGGGTCTTTAAAGGGTCATGGTGATGGTCGCGTGGCGAGGAGTTACTGCGCCCCGCGCGTCTTCATGGCCACCCGGAGCATCGGTGAGTCGCTCAGCGCCGAGGAGCTGCGCGGTTCTCCGTCGGGGCTTCGCAGGTGAGGCTGGAGCGAGAGACAGAAAAGAGGACGGCGGTGAGGAGGCGAGGATGCGGCGGCCGCTGAGCGTAAAGACGCGCCGCGGTGTCTCTCTGCTGCGCGGACAAGGACTGGATGCATCCGCGTCGCATAGTTCCCAGCCTGCTGCGCACTGATGTCGCTCCCTTTCTGGGGTTCAGCCTCTGCTGTCTCTCTCAGGCTGTCAGCGCACCGCCCTCACACACACACACACACACACACACACACACACACACACACACACACACACACACACACACACACACACACACACACGCACACACACACGCACGCACGCACACACACATACCGCCACCACTGCCTGCACGCTTTCAAAACTTTCTTTTCACTTCTTTTGTTCTCATTCAGAGTTTCTGAGGCTGAATTCACCCAACAAAGAAAAACAAAAGAGGGGGGGAAACAGGCGCTCTTTCCTCTGATCTCAGCGCATCTGCAGGAGAATAATCGCCCTCTGGTTATTACAGGGTCTTGGACCCAGACCCGCAAATTAAAGACTGTTTGTGTGAATTAAAAACCGGTAGCGGTAAAAGTAACAGGACCTCAACAAATCTGCCTGCGGGTTTTCTGGTTATTTAGAGGAAACTGCCAAGTAGGTGACAGCAAAACCATAAATACTCAGAGAAGTGAGAAGTCAGTCGTTTATTCTTTCCTTTTCTACTCATTGTCATGGATAAAGTACAAAAAGCCAATTATTCCACTCGTAAAGAGGGAGGACAGCTGAAGATGGCAGTAAAGTGATCAACATTCCCACATTTTGAATTTTGTCATCTTAATGAAAAACCAGATGACACCTTGCAAGAAGAATGGCCTAAGTCCATTTTTGCCAAGTGTTTGTTTTTTCTTCTTTCTTTTTTTCAAAAATCTTCACTTTTTGACAAAAGATAATTTAGGCACAAAAATATATTTTGGCAAAACAAACAAAGAAAGACTTCAGACTTCTCAGGAAGGTGACAATAGGTTTTTTTTTCATATGAATCTTGATTTCTGATTTTGGATACTCGGATGGGTGTTTTACTGCTCAAATCTATCAAATTGATAAAATGATTTTTTTTTAAATTCCTCTGCTATTAAATTAATTAGACCTGTTGTATTTACTTTGATTCAATTTTTTTGGGACTGATTTAAAAAAAAGACATTGGAGACCTTTTGATGGTAAATGACGAAGATGTTTTAATTCTTTCGTTTCCTGCTGAATTCCAAACAGTTCTGTCAGCCAAAGAAAATGCAGCATATTTGTTTCACTTTTATGAGTTAAAAGTCCTGGAAAATAGAAACAAATGGAAATTTGTCCAAACATCGGACCTGAAAGGAAACATGAACATTTGTATTAACCAGGAAAAACTTGACTGGTTCATCTCTTATTCACTTTATTTATATGTGTTTTATAGTAAGCGATACAAAAAGACAGGTGAGTGACATTTAAAATAAGCATTTTTACCATTTATTGTTTAATTTCAATCATTTCAGGACTGCAGCAGACATGTGGTGTAGAGCTCCGTTTCTCTTTGCTGCTGTGAGAAACATGAAAGAAAACAGATGACAGCATTCAGTCTGAAGGAGCTGAGTGGTGAAGTCCTCATAAAGTACAAAGTACAACCACACGACTGTATTGACATAAAAAGCTATGTGACATTAGAAAAAAAGCATCTTCTTTCCAAGCATCAAAAACTTTAACCACAAATATGAACTTAGACTAGATGAGACTGAAATGGATGTTTTGATCAATCAGTCCAGGTTTGGCATTAAAGAATGTGGATCAGTTCTGATGCTGCCTGTTAAACCCGGTGGAGGATGTGTGGTGCTGTGGGCCGCCTTCGCCTGAAGAGGGGTCTGCAACCAGCAGCAACCGGAGCCGCTAGTGGACGCTCCAAAAGAGATCTTAATAACTTTGTCCAAAAATGAAAAAAAGAAAAATAATAATAACCAAATAATTAATTTAAATACAGTTACAGCACTAAGTGCCAGGTTTAACTTAGCTTCTAATTCTATTCCTCCTCGTCTTTATGTTGGCTCTTTGGTTGGTAAAACCTGCAGAACCTCTGCTAGATGAAACCATGGACTCTCTGGGACAGCACCAGATTCTGAGTAAAACTGTTGTGACCTCAGACAGAAAAAAACTGATCTTCTCACCGGGACTTTGAGGAGACTCATGAGAAGAGGAATGGTTAATTGGACATAAAATTAGCTTTTCTTCTTCTCTGTGTCCATCTGTGGTCGCACTACAAACTATTATTTCTTACCTTGGAGTCTAAGCTGCTGTTCTACCAGGTGAATTTAAAGGTTTTGTGCACATTTGTTTGTTTTTCCCCTCGGGGTTCCAATAAATCTGACAGCTTCACAATCCAGTTCGGTTTAACTTGCATCCTCCTCTGTTTGCATGAATGCGTGAACATTAACGCCCATTTCATTACAATTTTATGCCAAAAAAGAAAAATGTCCCAATCTTTCCACTTTAGCTCTCACACACAAACACACACCGGAGCAGTAATACAGCAGCAGTTGTTGACAGACAGTCGCTGCAGCCTGAAAACCTTGCCGAGGTCAATCCTCACCCTGCGCTCTGCTGCTTACCTGCTGCTGACCTGCTGCTGCCTTCACCTGTCCGGCGGCGCGTCGCCTTCCCAAGGAGCTTCCATTGGACCCTTCATGCTGAGGGGGGCAGGGGGGGAGGTCGGGTGGGGCTGGGGGCTGGAGGGGTCACTCGGTACCCACGGTTCCGACCGTGTCCGCTTCCCCCGTGTATCACCGGGGAGATTACCGGAGTCTCTGTCTCTGTCCCTCCTGGTTTAATCCTGCTCTCTGGGAGAGGTGACGTCACGCCATCAATCCATCCGCAAGCTGTCCACGTCCCGCCAGGCATGGACGTAAATCCCCTGGAGGTAGCGCGCGCGCGCACAAGCACACCGAGACACGCGCGCGCACACAAATGCGGAGTTAATTTGCTGCGGGTCAACACACTTCTGATCTTTGTCCCCAAAATAAACCTCAACGAGTCTCTGGAGGAGCCAGAACCAGGACCAGGACCAGGACCAGGACCAGGACCAGGACCAGGACCAGGACCAGGACCAGGACCAGGACCATGCAGCAGGATGGAGCAGGTTCCTGATGCTAACCGGGTTTAATCTCTGAGAGAGGAAAGAGGTCGGGAGGGAGGGGAGAGTTTATTCAACTGCTGATAAACTTTTTTAGCTGTGACATTCATTTTGTCTAACTGTTCAGAAAGGCAAAACTAATTCTGGTGTCGGCCGTCACCAGCAGGGGGCGCTAAAGGACCAGTGCTGAGGTCAGCAAAAAAAGATCAGCTCTGCAGCGCCTTACAAAAGTGTTCACGCCCTTCGGACTTTTATTTATTTATTTATTTATTTATTTATTTATTTCACATTTTGCCCCGTTTCTACCTTTTCTGTTGTTTGGGATTCCTTGTCATTCACAGACACTGAATAGTGCATGTTGGTGGTATGGAAGAAATATGATGGGTGATGTTCTAAATCTGAAAAAATAAAATAAATTAATCTCAGAATTTTGATTTTTAATCTCAAAATTTTGTCTTTTTTTCCTCAGGATTTTGACTTTAATCTTCTGAGATCAAAAGTCAGAATTCCAAGAGAAAATCTCATTCCCCTCCCCCCCCACTTATCTTTTGTATACAGGAGTAAAAATCTGGACAAGATTTACTCACCATGTTTAGCACACAAACAAGAAATGTGACTGTGGTTCCACTTTCTTCTCAATAAAGACATTTTAAATAAGAGTAAGAAGAAAAGTTAAATTTTAAAAAAAGAATTCAAGCCATATCTTTGGGGTTTTGCCTCAACCAGTTTTGCACATTTCCTATTTCAAACTCAAGCTCATTCAGACTGAACAAAGTAACTTTGGACTGACATTTTGTTTTGCCACATATCCTTAATTGGACTGTAGTAAGGACTTTGACTGGGCCATCCTAAGACATTTCATTTTGGATCTGGTTGTGAGTTCATGTCTTGAGCTTCCTTCCAAATCAGGTTTTTCAGTTCTCCAGTGAGGATTGTATTCAACTCTGTCCTGCTCATCACAGCCTCCCCACAGCATGATGCTACTCTCATTATGTTTCGTGGTCAGGGTGTCTTCAGAGTGAGGTAACATTTATGCAGAAACCAAACAGTTTGTCGAGTCCATTTTTGTTTACAATTTATTGACTTTTTCCATAAATGAAACTTAGAAAGCATACATTCCAACAAACGTTGAACACTTCTAATCCACAATCAACATTTGGGCTGTAAAATGAAATTCAGCTAAAAAAAAATAAAAATAAACACAAAGAGTGGTGTAATGAAGTGTTCTTCATTAATGGGACTATTTTTACTTCAACACTTTATTAAAACTATAACTTGCACTTTTTTTGGCATTGTACTGTTTTAAGCATCCAAGGAATATTTATTGAATGTTTTAATAATTAGCATGTAGCGTTTTGATGCAGGTTCTGCACAGCTGCTCCTCAGTGAGGTGGAGGAGAGGATCACTGTTAATCAGAGAAAAGAGATGCTGGTTAGTAAAACTTAAGCAAATGCTTTTGTTTATTCATTTATTTATTTTTGTGGAATCTGTTAAATGTGAATGCAAAATTGAAGTGGAGGTGCTAAGAATGACTCACCCATCTGTGTTTGGACAAATACTTCCCTGTGGGTCCAGAAGCCATTTATATGTTCTGGGGGAGGCCATGGAGATGTGGGGGAAGGTTTTTTGTGGTGTTTTATAAAGGTGCTTCTGCTGTAAGGATAAGACATAAAATATGTATAAAACGTAAATAAGATGTATTTAGTAAATGTTTTTGTGAATTGATGAAGTTCCCTGTGAATTGAAGGGGACTTCACCAGTTCTCAAGTCAATTTGATGTTTAGTTCAGCTGAGACTATTTAAAGCTGTGGTTGTATGTTTGGTTTGTTCTAGTGATGAATAAATCTTTACTGCCTCGACATTCATCTGCACCACAAAGGACAGCATTGTTACAGGTAAACATGCATAAATATTCAGATAAATAAAACACAGTTTCAATCATTCAACTCCAAAGTCTAGATAAATTATTACTATTTTATTAGAAATACTAGATACATGAATTAATATTAATCATTTTAGGTGCTGCACATTTACTTTGTTCCTTTCCCCTCATTCGCATCAACTTGGTACTTTCCAAAATATTGCATACATGTGTTGTATATTACATATCCTGCTTTTCCCTCCGACCATAAATGTTCATTTCTCCAAAGCAAAGCAGGAAGCCATTTCCTCAGTGGTCCTGTTTACAGATTCTCCAGGCTGAGCCGTGGAAAACCCGACTCTCCATAAAGCTCTCAAACTAACTACTGAGGTCCTTCCAGAACAGCAGTCGTTTCCTCCAACAGGGACTGCTTGTGTGTGTTTTTTTTTAGATGTGCATTTATGATCACATTTTTTTTCTCCAGGCTAATTGCCTATTAAGCCTGTGAAAGGCCTCGAGTGGCATTTTGCATCCACTTTCCTTTAGCTCCGTGTGGGCAACATCTACACAATCTATTCAGCAAAATGCTTCCTTTCTTAAAAAGGATCCAGCAGCGGGAGTGAAGTGCTGTGTGCAGGTATTTCTGTCCCCATTTAGAGCCGTTATTGATTGGCAAGTCTCTGGAAGTCGGTGAAAGTACCTCGCCAGCATTCTGACCCTGCACACCGACCCTGAAGCTGCGTTCGCTTCCACACAGACACACAACGGTAAAAGAGAAATGCTCAAACTGAACAACAGTCCCTCGAGGCTCTGCCAAGTGCTGCGCTCTGCAGCCGCTGTTATTACGATTAGCTCTTTTTTTTCTTCTTCTGAAAACAATAAATCTATAGAGAGCTGCCTTGGATTCCACAAGGGTTACACTGTACGTCTACCTAAAAAGGATATGATTTATACCAAGCAAAAGCACTTAACTAACAAAAACGGGTAATTTAAAGTTTATTTCTAATATCTTATTGCTGGCTGGAGACTAAAAGGGGCAGCATGTGTTTTCGAAGCACAGTGACATCTTATATTTGGCGATACAGTAACTATGTTACCATCAGTTGTTAAAAAATACCATCTATGTAATGACCTAATAGAAATTTTACTTTGTAATTTAACACCTTAAAATTGGGTCTTTGTCTCTTTAAAAAGACAGAAAGACTCAGCTTTTTTTCTGAACTCCACATTCAGGATATCATCTCTCCTCTATTAGCACTTTAACAACATTTGTCCAGCACTTCACTGAGAAGCAGCTCCTATAATGAGCTCAGCAGATACTCAGGTCCACCAGGTGTTTGCTAATTGCCGCTGACTAGTCTGAAGGAGCCAAGAGGAAGAGTCATGGGGTAGGTCTCTATAAGGAGGAAACTAAGAAGCTTTGAAGGTTCATCTATAGCTTCGTTCTCGAAGGTGGAGAAAGGTCCAACCAGATGTCTGAACACAAATAGACCAGTCAGTCCATCTTAGCTTGTTCTCCTTGTGCATGGGCAGCACTTCTTATTGATAAGGTATTTCAAAATGTGCTCATACATTTTTGTTAAACAAATATCTTCTATATGAAATCATAAATGAGTGGCTCAGGGCTGCACAGTGGTGCAGTTGGTAGAGCTGTTGCCTTGCAACAAGAAGGTTCTGGGTTCGATTCCTGGCCCCGGTCTTTCTGCATGGAGTTTGCATGTTCTCTCTGTGCATGCATGGGTTTTCTCCGGGTACTCTGGTTTCCTCCCACAGTCCAAAAACATGACTGTCAGGTTAATTGGCCTTTCCAAATTGTCCCTAGGTGTGAATATGTGTGTGCATGGTTGTTTATCCTGTGTGTCTCTGTGTTGCCCTGCGACAAACGACCTGTCCAGGGTGACCCGCCCAGATTGTTAGCTGGAGAGGCACCAGCAACCCTCTTGACCCCACCAAGGGACAAGGGTGTAAAGAAAATGGATGGATAAATGAGTGGCTATTGGGTTAGTTTATGAGCTTCATAAAGGCTTAAAGCTGCAGTATGTAACTTTTATTAAAAAAATGTTTCTTCAAAGTCAAAGTCAAAGTCAAAACAGCACAATTTCACCATTGAAGTGTTTCCATTAATTAAGAAACAGAATTAAAATCACAGATAAATATATTTGTTCATAATAAGTCTATTAAAAATCATGCAGCTACATCATCGTCCAACTACTTCCTGTCATCTTCTTCTTCATGGTTTTCTCCAGTGGCAACATCTCACTATGACTCGTGATGCAAATTTTGCTATATAAACCAATTTTGACACGGCAAACAAAAAAACCCAACACCTCATCTCAGCAACAAAAACATTTAATCCAAAAACAAGATTTTTCAAAATTAGTGTTTTGTCCATTAAGCAAAGTGAATTTCAAAATGTCAAATTGCAGTCAGTGGAAACGCAGCTGATGACATGACATAGTGACACTTTAACAAATATGTAAAAACATATTTTTGTAAAAGTTACACCCTGCAGTTTTAAGTACAAGGTAAAAGTGGCAATGTAATTATTTTTGCTGAGTTTGTTCCAGAACACTTAGATAAAACCGGTACATCATGTTTTGTCTGTTATGAGGCTGGAAGGAGAAGAGCAGCAAAGGTAAGAAAACAACATGTTTTCTCCCAGGCCTGCTGACTGTGATAGTGTCTTAAGTGTTTCATGAACTTCCCCTATAGGGAGCAAATATTTGGCCCGAGACATTCATCACCTTTTTTTTTTTGTTCAAATGCCACAGGAAGACAGTCTGCTGACTCAACAACATAGTAAAACTGTGAATAATACTTGGATATTGTTCAGTAAGCCCCAAAAATGTCTTTGAAGTTTAATATCCTCATCACTTCTGCTGCTGAAATCTCGTTTTGCCTTTAGTGGCGTCTTGGGGAGTCTTGGAAGTTTTCGAGCTCTGAAGACCAACTCACTTCCACAGGAGGATGTGAAGGAAACTTCGGATTCCAAGTTATCAGGTTCAGACTGTGATGAGATGGTCGTTAACCCGCTCCACGTACGAGACCCACATATGAGCCGTGGGTAAACAGAAAAAGCGGAGGGAAGACAAGGAACGGAGAGGAAATCCTCTGTTTGAATGCCAAGCTGTGAGTGCCATTCTTTCCCTTCTGTTATTATTTCCTACTTTGTGCAACACAATTCTGCACTTTCATCTCTCCACCTCTGGTTTTTGTGAGTTTCACGCAAGGCCTGTGTGAACCTATGAGTGTGCATGTGCCAGTTTTGTGACCTAAGTGAAAAGACTCTTGTCGTGTCTCTAAAAGATTGAAGAATGATTCTGTAATTGAGGCAAAACAAGGAGAAGAAGGGAACAGTATGTGATTCTAATGGAAAATGAAAATGGCAAAAGGCAAAAAATTTACAAGAAAAACTAAAATGAATGTCCTAGGGTATCCTCTTTAAATTCAAACATTATGTATGTACCTTGTGTGTAAATGAAATTCTAGACGTTTTCTGAAATACTTAGTTTTTCACAATTTTATGCAAGAAGCGATGCAGCCTCCTGACAGTTTTAACCTAAACTCTTATAGATGTCATGATAATGGTGGTTTGGTGAGGTGAGGGAAGACGCAGGCAGACCCAGGATTAAGATAATGATGATTTTAATAATGAAATCCACGGAACAGAACAACAGGGAGCAAGACGTTACACAACGTACACAGGAAGAGGATCCGACAAGAGACATAGACAACAGGTGGCACTAAATACACTGGGAGGACAATCAAAGAAATGAGACACAGCTGGGAACAATCAACAGGGAAGACAGAGACTCATGGGGAACAGACTAATAAACACAGAAAAACCTCAAAATAAATACAGATCATCACAATAGATGTCACAATAGATTCTGCACATCTGATCTGTTTACTTCTGACTGAACAGATGTAAACATGATGTGCAGCTTTTATCTTCAACTGTGATTGACATCAATCAGTCTCTGCATGCAATGCAGAGAAACAGAATTGATTGACAGCACTAAGCCCCTCCTCCTGTCTCTGATTGGTTGTTTTAGGTAAGAGTAGCACTGGGAGGTGGGAGAGGAGTTTTTTTTCACTGATTATTTGTCTCATATTGCACTGTCACAACATGGTAACAGTTTTGGCAAATATGGGGGGGGGAGATATTTTTGACATTTAATCTAAACCTATCAGATAATCATTACTAGTGTTTCTGATCATTTGGTCTGTACTCTATGATTTTATGAGCTTCTGTAACCAAAGAACATTTTGTCCTGGAAAAAAATTATGTTTGGGCATGATTGAAGTAACCTCAGGTTTTCGGATAACCTGAAAAAAATGATTAAAACATGTTTTTGTGTTTGTTTGTTTTTTTACTTTTGCAATAGCAGAGTAACTGGATAAAAGACGTCTAGAGAGAACTGAGGCTACAACATTTGCATGAAGTGGAAGCCATAAAATGCATGCAAACAGAGCAATGACCGATGGAGCAACTGAATAGTCGGGTTCACACCGTCCTGCTGTGTAGAAGCTGAAAGTGTGTGTCGAGCTTTCCTTCGCCGACACAGCAGTTCTTCAGGAACTGCAACGTGTGTGTGCATGAGTCTGTGTGTCTGTTTTTAATTTAATAACAACATAAATCTGTTTACAGTCACATTATGTCTTAAAACAGGTAAAGTTTCAGAGTGGGGTCCTGCCTTAGAAGGTCAGCATGAGGTCATCAGGGTTAAACTTCGTCCCCATAAATTCAGATTAGAGAAAATGTAATATCCTCTGAAATGACAGCAGAGTCTCCACTGGCCTCTGCTCCCTGCAGATAGGTTTCCTTCAGAGAAGCAGCAGAAATATGCTGCATGGACCTTACACACTGTGGGCATGTGTGTGTGTGTGTGTGTGTGTGTGTGTGTGTGTGTGTGTGTGTGTGTGTGTGTGTGTGTGTGTGTGTGTGTGTCCTTGCATTTAATACATTTTAAGGTCCATTTTGTCAACAAACACTATGTTGTGAGCAAGAGGTGCTGTTTATGGGTTACGATTAGGGCTGGGAACAGAGTGCATTGTAAAAACACAACATCATACCAAGTACTTTTGGTCTAGTTTCTATCTTAGTACGCTTGAAATAAATTACAAGTAACTTTCAGCAAGAAATAGAAGCTTGTTTTAAATTTGTAATATTGCTGAAAAAGTATTTGTTCCATTGTCAATTTTGGAGAAGTGTCTTGTAATAAGTGAAATAATCTGCCAATGGATGAAGTTCATCATTATTGAGAAATGATTGCTTTGATGTTAATATTAGTGCATGTACACCTTCTCAATGATCAATACACTAATTTTTTGCAAAATATTCATTTTGATACGACTGAAAAACCATCTCATCCTAGTGCAAAAACTTTATAATAGTGAGGTTTTTTTATTCCATTGTTTACATTAAGCAAAATTATTTTTTTATTCCAATTCCACAATTATGTTGTCAATGGAAACGCAATGTGTTTTAGCTGCTTTTGCCCAGTTGCTTTATTTTCTCATTTTGTCTATTTCATATCTATTTACTCAGAGACAAGTGGAGTCTCCAGACTATTAGGTGTTGCTCTGTGACCTCCTGGATGAGTCGTTGCTGTTCTCACTCTCAGGAAGATTCCCAGCTCCATGTTTTCACTGCAGCCTTTTGACTGACGGACAGAGACATGATCTGTCCTCAGTGGCTTCCTGTGCAGGACAGAATTCATTTTAAAATGTTACTGCTAAAAGTTAGAATAGTCTTTTTCCTTGTACCTGGAGCCAATCAGCTGCTTCCTTTGATCCTAAACACAAGGCGAAGGTTTAGAGGAGATCCAGCCTTTTTCTTTATGGCTGCAAAACTTTCTTTAAACACAGATCTTCACTTCCGGTTTCTAAGTCTCTTTCCTTTGCCTTCGATTAGTTGTAATGATTTGCTCTTCTGTTGCTTCTGCTCTAAACGTCTACTGGACATCTGTGTTTTATTTGCTTTTGTTTGATTTATTTCTTATTAATGTGTGCAACATTTTGACAAGCTTGTTTGTTTTTAAATGTGCTTCATAAATAAACTGGATCTTGGATTCTTGTAGAGCAGAAAAGTTACGATTTGTGAAGAAATATTTATTACCTGGGAGAAAAACACCAAATACAAGAACATCTAACGTTTTCATACCATGTTTGTGTAGACAGACTGAACCAGGAAAGTAAATAAAAAATGCTAACATGCACTTGTTTCTGTCAATTTTGTGATTCATTTACTGTCTGTAACACTGCCAACCAAAAAAATCACTTCATTTACTTGACTTATAATTGCAGCACCAGCCTCATTTGTCACTTGAATCTGCTTCAGATTTATTATCAGACTATAAAACATCAGCTGTCGTGTCTAATATCAGATCTGACTGATGTGCCTGTCGGATCAGATTAATGTCCTCTTCTTCCTTTGAGTCGCGCTGCGTCCTCGGGCCAGAGCTGGTCAATCAATGGTATTGATGACAAGATGCTAATAGCAGATGCTAATAGGGCCACTATGACTAATAGGCAAAGGTTCTCATTGATCTGCAGAGTTAGCATCCAAAGCTTAAACTGCAGACTCAGCCACAGAGTTGGAGTAAAAGTGCCGCCTTTGCTTGGTGAGAAATTGGAGAGGAGAGAAATGAAGCAGCATCTTCTGCTGGAGAACAAAACTGAAAAGATTTGCTTAAAATTTATGCAATATTTTTTGTCTTCACATTATAACATATGTGCAGTTATTTTTTAAAGCAGGGATGCTACACATCCATTTAAAAGCACAGGTAAACGTGTCCCAAATTTGATGAAATAAAGTATTGTAACCTAAAGATACCTATGCATTCGTTAGTCTCATTTGCTGTTCATGTAAAGTTGAGCACATCTCTTAATTTTACACATTTTACATAAAATTCTCAAAAACCTCTTTAGTGACCTCAGAGATCCTCAATCAAGCAAATGAAGTGAATATGTTTTTGAGGTGATCGAATTACATGCTCTAATAATTCATTTAGTCTTTCCCAAATTATATTTGCTTTATGAAAAATCAACTTTTTTGAACTTTATATAATGTTGTGATGTCATTCCCTCATCAAAAACATACCTGGATTGTTGCTGAGTGAGAAAGTGTTGCTCTACTCCTTCACTCAGCTCCTTCAGACTAGCTAATCAGACTAATTGCTGATTAGTCTGAACTACAGCAGCTACAGAAGTAGCTGTTGTAGTTCCAGCAGCTACTTCTCAGTGAAATGTTGTTGTTAAAGGGTTAGTAGAGGATCCATGTTGTGGTGACTTCCTGAAAGCAAGTTTCAGAAAGATCAGGAGTTTTTAAAGAGACAGAGGCCCAATTTCAAGTTATTAAATTGAAGTCAAATTTTTTCAAGTCATTTTGGTGTACAGCATTTTTCTAACAAGTGAAGGTAACTTCATTATGCTATAAAATAGCATAATATTACTTGAAAAACACTTAATACTGCCCCTATAATTAGGCAGATTGAGATATAAGCAATCATGGCTACTTTGCTAAAAAGTTATTTCTTTTCACTCATGTTGAAAGTTTGAAAATGTCAGTGTAATTTAATGCTACAACAATTTCTTACAAGATTTGTACACATTTATATTTGAAGTCCCAACACATTTGTCCGAAGCTGGATGTTCTGACGTCCATCCTCCTCACCAGCCACCCTTAGCTGATAGTCACACAGAATGCAGCTCCTCCCTCTTGTTCCTGATCTCTATTTGCTGTTTATCTTTTTGCTTGCTTACACTCAGGTGGTTTCACAAGCTCATTAGACTGTAACTGAGTTTGAAGCTTTTTTGGGGAAAGAACAAGAAGGATACGGATAATTAGTGAAAATATATGACTTTGTACATTGAAACAGATGGATTAAGAGGGTGAAAATGAGTCAATCATATAGATTGACTCATTTTCACCCTCTTAAGAAGAAGAAGAAGAAGAAGCTCCCCATAATTTTCACTAAACCAGAAAGATGGAGCAGATCACCCAGTTCTACAGTCCCCATACTGAGAGAATAGACTTTAAAATACTGCTGAACGATTTAGCATGACAATACAATAAGGATCTATTGTTGTGTCAACCTTCCAGAACCTCTCAGATCTTCTGGTTCTGGTTCTGGTTCTGGTTCTGCTCTGCATCAGAACCAGAACCAAACATGGAAAAGCAGCTTTCAACTTCTATGCATCACAAATCTGGAACAAACTTCCAGAAAACTGCAACACAGCTGAAACACTGAGTTTCTTTAAATCAATGCAAAAACATGAAGTAAAATCAAAAAAGATCTCTTCAGAGTTGCCTTTCCTTCATGCTGACTGCAACATTGATCAACTTTAGGTATTATTCTAATATTCAATGATTTTTTTTTCATGAGGACATTTGAGAAAATGTAATGTTTATTGCTTGATTATATTTTTATGGTGTAAAACATCTTTAACTGCCTCTTGCTGAAATCAGCTACACGAATAAACTGGAATCACCAAGTTGTGTCTTTTAATTTGAAATGACCATGTAACCCTGCAGAAGCAGGACAACTTTAAGAGTTGAACATAACATTACTAAGTTTTTGACTGACATAGTAGCTTGTAAAATGTTGTAAAATATGATTTTTTTAAGTAAAATTGAAAATTAAGATAAAGATAATTTTGTACAGCATATATCATATTATTGATTGTCTTCCTGAAAAAATAAGTGGTGCTCTATAAATTTTGCTGGCCTTTGTTGAATGCATTTTTTTCTTATGCAGCAAAGTAAAGTAAATGTATTTTGATTGCATCTTCCACATATAACAATAGTAAAGTTATCAATGACATCAGAGCCAGGAAATATATTAAAACATATTAATCGGACAAAAATCATAAATGATGCAGATAAAACAACTACAAAATGACGTATGAAATAACTGCAAAGAGCTATTTGGTCATGTTTGTTTGACAAAATTCAATTCTTGCTTAGAATAAGAATAAACAGATATTTTTCTGCCATCTAGTGGCTCAAAATACAGGTAACTTACTCTGTGAGACAACAGAACACTTTAATATTTTTTGTATATTAAATATTTCAGGGGAAATATACAATCCTAATACATACAATACCGACAAATATGTCTTTAAATTAGATATTTTTTGTTAACTAAAATGATTTGGCCTGTTGATGGAAAATCCACAGATCATCCTGAAGAAGCTCTTCATTTCTCTTGTGGCTGGTACCAAACAGGACACGTATTATTACTAATCTTTCTTTCAGCAAACAAAAGAGTTTTCAAACATCTAAAACAGTCAGAAGGAAAATTCTTCAGAGAGAGAGAAAAAAAACATTAGAATATTCCTGTACCCATTTCTCTTGATTAAAGCTGGCCATACCAGGTCATGTCTCTCCATGATGCTGTTCACTAATGTTCTCTAGCTCTGAGTTCTTCACAGAAAACTGTAAAAAAAAAAAAAAAAGAAAAGTTGAACTCTATGTACTATTTTCGTTAATTCCTGAGTATCATAATTTATTTTTTAGCTTATTGAAATCCATGTATTACTCTTTCCACTTAGCGATTATTACCTATTTTATATTGGTCTGTTGCATAAAATTTTGAGAAAACATAAAATTTTGCAGCTGTAACAAAAACATGTGAAAAACTTGCGTGTCTTGCATGCTTTTAAAAATCTTAAAAGACAGTCAGTTGGACCTCGCAAACTATTCATTGCCTTGTGTGGTCCAGCGAGGTTGCACTGACCCCACCTGCACGTCTACAGGTTTTGTGTAGAACTCAAAACCTTGTGTAGTTTCATGAACTGACAGTCTGATGGTACACTTCCCTACTCTCTCGCTGTCTGACCGTAACATCTGCTGCGCTCCTCCTGAGCGTCATGCTAAGACCGCAGGAGGGTTACAAGGTTACAATCAAGGTTACAATCAAATAAAATCCATTCGACACTTTTATTGTTTTTATCTAAACAACAAAAGAAAACTCCATACATAAACGTTCTGCCATGACTGTGTGCTCTCTCTGGTTGAGGAGGCTGCAAATACTGAAATGAGTTGAACAAAAGAAAGACGCAAAAAAGCAGCTTGACAACATAAAGAGGGGCAATTTATTAATCAGATTATTCTTCACGCTTCACATCAATTTCTGTATTTATACATTCAATTAACCTTTACTCTTCTCAAACTTGGCATACATATATATATATATATATATATATACATAT
>CAEGAF010103431.1:0-14643 GCA_903067075.1 Micropoecilia bifurca
TAGTGTTGAATTTAACACCAGCTGACTTGGACACATATAGACACTTTTGGGTGTTAATTCAACACTGGCATTTTTACTGCGTAGAGTCAAATTAACGATTAATCAATTACTAATTATTCCAATAATCAATTCATCACAATTATTTATTTCAGCTCTAAACACCTTAATGAAGTTCAAGCATTTTCAAGGATTTCAAGCACCGCAAGCCTATTTTTGGGTTTATCAGGAGCAACACACATCCATTAACAGGAGCTGTTTGGAGACTCTTGTTAAGATAAGAAGCGGTTTGTAGATCAGTCTGTTCCACAGAGACCAGAGGCCCCAACAGCCCTGGGACTCTTATGAGAAATGGCTGTGCAGAAGAAAAATGGGATGTTGCGACTGACTGAGGGTTGTGCATGAATCACGGTCTACGCCCTGGTGTTTGTGTGCAGGGCTTCCAGACCTCTGCTGAACCACGACGGCAGCCGCCGCCGCCGCCGCCGCCGCCGCGGCATCAGCTGAATTCATCTGCAGCCGTCCTCCCTCAGGAAACATTAAAAGATAAGTGCTCCTTAAAAAAACTTCTCTGCAGATAATTTGATGCTCTCCGCCTTCCTCCGCCTCTCCAACAATCCCAGCTCAGCTCGCCTGGAGGCTGGAGAAAAATCCGCGGATTTCTTTGATTCACAGAGGAATACTTGGGATTTTCAAAAACTAATGGTGACGAGAACCGAAGCAGAACTTATGGCCTAACATGCAAGCCTTCGCAGGAAGCAATAATTGGGTAGGATATAGGGTTAAAATCCTGTCTCTACTCAGGAAACCTCTAAGAAAAAGAGGAAATGTGCTGTCATAGCATGCTGGCCAAATTCTCCTTTAAATTATAGATTTTCTGTCAGAAGGACAGGGTGAGTAAAACGCAGGTTATCTGCTGGATTTATCCAGAAGAAGAAAATGGACGTTTATAAAATTGTTAAAATTGAGTCACAGATTTTGTGTTTGGATATGGTCTCCTTTGCCGTTTCAACATACATTCTTTCTTCAGGTTTAGATATTTAGATATTATTACAGATGATGCTAGAAGGAACATATAGTCCTTTCAGAGAGTTATGGGTCTGATAAGTTAGCAGTTGGATGTCCCTGGAAAGCACCTTTGCAACTATGTCAATTATTCTAGGCACCATGATGGACGTCTGAAATGAGGAACGGGAATATTGAACAGAGCAACTGAAGCTGTTTCCCAATTCATGGTTTCTACTTGTTCAAGTCGAGCTAATTTGTCTGTGAACGTAAAAGTTTTAAATGGCTAGATTAGAAACTGACCCAAACCATTTCAAACGTAAAAGTTTTAAATAGCTAGCTTAGACACCGACCCAAACCATTTCAAATGTAAAAGTTTTAAATAGCTAGCTTAGACACCGACCCAAACCATTTCAAACGTAAAAGTTTTAAATAGCTAGCTTAGACACCGACCCAAACAATTTCAAACATAAAAGTATAAAATAGCTAGCTTAGAGACCGACCCAAACCATTTCAAACATAAAAGTCTAAAATAGCTAGCTTAGAGACCGACCCAAACAATTTCAAACGTAAAAGTTTTAAATAGCTAGCTTAGACACCGACCCAAACAATTTCAAACGTAAAAGTTTGAAATGGCTTCCTTAGAAACCGACCCAAAACCATTTCAAACGTAAAAGTATAAAATAGCTAGCTTAGACACCGACCCAAACAATTTCAAATGTAAAAGTTTAAAATAGCTAGCTTATAAACCGACCCAAACCATTTCAAACGTAATTGTTTGAAATAGATTAGAAACTGACCCAAACCTCTCCTCTTCTGATACCAATTTTGCCTTTCACTCCACCAAATCATGTGGTGTGATTTCACACCACATGATTTGTGGTGGAAAAAAACCAATATGCTAACCAGTTTTTTTTAATACACGCTATTCTACATGAGGTTGCAGCATTGTCTCCATGGTTACTAATGGTTAACGGCTGCTATCACCGCGTATTAAAAAGGAAAACAAGAATATAAGTTTAGTTTGGTTGGTGCAGCCGACCACACAGACCATTTCTAAAGTGAAATCAACTAAATAGAAGCGATAAGACGCCACCAGGTGTCTGTCTTTGACAGGCTTCACATGAGCGCATTGGTTGTTTTGACGTCCATCATGGAGTTCTGAAGAGCGTGACGTCACATGCAATGGGTCGATAGGCAAACAAACCAGCTAGGGCTCGATGATATGGCTGAAGACGTATCATGATATAAGTGTTTCATATTACTCGATAACAATAATTATTGATTTTGTTTGTTTATATATCCCAAACACTGCCAAACAGGTGACGTGGCCTCTTGTGGTTCTTTTGGTGCGGTGCTTTCTCTTTGTAAAAATCAGAATTTTTCTCAGTAACGGTGAGAATAAATTGTCAGTCTGTTAAGATGGCAGTCGATTTGACAGGGATGATTTTAATTGTATGTAATAAGGGAGAAAGCTCAGTAAGGACGACCTGTTCTTTCTCGTTTTGTCTACAAACTTTTAATTAACAGTCCAGTCGGTTTGTCTCTTCAGATTTCTATCAAAGAAATTAGATCCCTTTTAGCTGCTCTCATCTAGCATTTTTTCTGTCTTGAACAAATTTAAGCTTTTTGAATTTTTTTTTAATTAACTGACACTTTTAAGTAAGTCTTGTCTGTTTAACCCTTCTTATTATTTGATTTTTCTATCTAAGTCCCAAACGTTTTTCCTGCGCCCCCCCAGGGGTTTCCAAACATTTTCTGGGCCCCCCTATCGATTACAAATAGCCGTCTGGTTGAACAAGATGAATCGACTTTAGGGGGGCAAAATGAATCTGAACATAGACGACAACATCAGTAGCCTACAAGCTACTTGTTAAGCTTAAGGTGCTGTATTGATATTAGCTAGTCATCTTTTAGCTACTTTACCTGCATCCAACAGCTTCACTCAACTCAGTCGGTTAGTTTGGGGAAAAAACTGCAAAAGTTCTTTGCGTTTTGCTGGTTTGCTGCCATGATTCTAACACACCTGAGTATCTCTGCACAGCAGCAGCATCAGGTCTCCTTCACTGCTACACAGGTGTAAACCCAGAGCGTCGTAGCACTAATGTTGCGTTTAAAGGCGGCTCGGAAAAACAGGTTACCACATATTAACAATGGATTAAACAGTTTTAACTACTG
The DNA here is from genome assembly GCA_903067075.1 of Micropoecilia bifurca. Lineage (NCBI taxonomy): Eukaryota > Metazoa > Chordata > Actinopteri > Cyprinodontiformes > Poeciliidae > Micropoecilia > Micropoecilia bifurca. Next base: position 3,181 of record CAEGAF010103431.1, read on the forward strand.
ATGAAAGTGACAGAGGACACAGATATGGGAAGTGCAGAAGCCCCTACTGTATCAAACTGACAGAGAAATAACAGAGAGTTGGCCGTTCTAAGGTAAAATCCCAGTGCATATTTTATTTTTTTTCATCCAGACGGTTTCCCACGCTCCCCCTGCAATGGCACGGCGCCCAGCCAAGGGGGCGCGCCCCACAGTTTGGGAACCTCTAATCCAAGTTGTGTTTGTACCCAAGAACTTTGATACTAAAACTGCTTTTCATCAATGTTAATGATCCCTCAAGATACACATATTTTATAAGAAGGTCAAAGTGTAGGTTTACTGTAAAGCACATAAAATTACAGATTTTTACTTTGTAAAATGTGGTTTGAACAAGAATTGATCTAAAGCAACACACATTTAAAGACATCCGGTTGAACCATAAGCTGATAAACGGGAGTCTTTGCATCAAAGTTTCACTCCAGTTCCTCTCCAGGACAATCTTGCTGCTAGTGTTGCTGGAGGTTATGGGGCAGAGGACTGCAGATGGCATCGCTCCAGACCAGTATTACACGCATTTGTTCTCTGCCTGGCTAAAATTTAATCTCCTGCTGGGACTCAAAGTGTTTTATCTTCAAGTTGATAATAAGGCTCCATACAGGAATTCAATTTTTTTGCTGTTTGGTTGCAGGGGGAGAGAATTTATCACGCTGTTGCAATATAACTGATCGGGGCCTGGACCTCCTGCAGCTAAATGGCGTTGTCCGCGAGGATAATCGTTTTTGGAAAATGGTGGAAAAAAGTACAGCAAGTTATGAAATTAGGGACAATAAAATGTTCCAGCAGCTGCCACAGATAATTTCAGATGGTAAAAAAATCTCCAGCTCAATAAAACTGGGACAGAAATGTTGTGCTTTTCTTTTCTCAGGGAATTTCACAAAGCATTACGCTTGAACTGGATTCATGCAGATGTGAACACACTCATCAAGCCCATCATATCTGAGCAATTTGCACTTATTTTGAATCATATCGGTCTAAATAGGTGTTAATTTATCTGAATTTTGCTTATTAATCTCGGCAAGATTTATGCTGGGAAATGTACAAGTCATGCAGTTAGCAGCAACCACATTACAAATCTAGGCTTCACAATGTATTTGATTAGAGAAATTAAATATTAAATAAATAGCAAAAGGATAAATTCTACCTTTTGTGGTAAAAAAAGAAAAAATATAGAATTCAGAAAAACAGTGTGTTCGTAACACACTGTTCTCTTCACAGATTCAGCATTGGATGTCCCTGGAAAGCATGAATGTCTCTGAATGTCTAGACATTCAGAGACGATATGCTTCTAATTTACAAGAACGTATAAATAGAAGGGGAGATTTTACCCAATCTGCAAACATAAAATCTATGACTGCGATTTTGTAGCTGCAGATCTTCCTTCATATGTGGTTTCTGCTTGAAAGTGACTAGATTTCCACCATTGATCCGGCCCTTTTGCGTACATGAATGCACTCAAGTGAACCCCGGTGTGGACCAAAACCACTTTTAGAGGTGATCTCGGTCCACTTCCAAACGAACTCTGGTCCGGTTCGCCTCTGGTGTGAATATAGACCGGCAACAGGAAACGAATGTCTTTTTATACTTCACGTTGCTATCAGTACTGCTGCATGTAGTGATTATACTGAAAGAATACCTGATCTGCCGTTTTCTGCTTTCTGCAGCTTATAGGACACATTTGCTGACACTATTACAAAATTAGATTTATAACATTGCGAAACCAGCATTAAATGACTTTGTCATGACATCTAAAATAGTATTGAAGTTGTAATAACAGCAAAAATGTGCGCAGCAGAAAGGCAGCAAGCAGGACTTGCTCGTTTGTTTGTCCAGGTCAGTCTCACCTCCGTCAATTCTGACTAAAGGGAGCAATGATGGTCACCCACATGACTCTGCTTACAAATTATAGCCCAATAGCAAAAAATTGTCATGATCCTGTCAACATAGTCCAAGTCAGGCAGCACGGCAGGAACAATTAGTACACAGCTAACAACCGGTAGCAACTCACAACGTGAACAAGAGCTTAGCAAACCAGGACTTAACAGTTCTACCGGAAAGCAGACTGACACACGCTACTGTCAAACGATGACATATGGCAAGGATCCGACAAAGAACACAGACAGCAGGTGAGACTAAATACACACGGGGTAATCAGGGAATGAGAGACACCTGGGAAGCAATTAACGGGGAAAAACGCAGCGACAGAGACTCACAGGGAACAGGACTACACAGAAAAACTAAAAAATAAACACGGATCATGACAGATCCATGTTTTTTCTGTTTAGTAATTTTGGAATTTTCTGTGTTTAGTCCTGTTTCCCTGAGTCTGTGTTGTCCTGTCAGCCCTTGATTGTTCCCAGGTGTCTCGTTCCCTTGATTACCCCGTGTGTATTTATGTCCACCTGTTGTCTCTGTCTCTTGTCGGGTCCTTGTTAAACATGTGTCTTACATCCTGGGTCTACCTGCGTCTCTCCTCACCACCAACCACCTACTTTATGACAAAAATAACAATTAAGCAAACGGCTTGAAACAAAAAAACCAAATGAGCCAACGATCATTTCTGGTGTGAATCCACCCTGAGGCTGATGTGCAAACTCTGGTTTGCACATTTGCCCCGTTACTTTCTGGACCAGTGAGTTTGAGTCGTTTTAATAAACTTGTCAAGTAACACTTTGGATGCTTAAACGCGACATGAGACTGTCAAAGATCACAGAACAGGAGTCTTCATGAATGTTTATGACTGTTTTCATAAAGTGTCATTCGGTAAGCAATGACACTTTTAATGCAAAAGTTTACATTCTTAATGAACTTTTAATGCAGGTTTTAATGGAACTTTGCTTTAAAAGTGGCATTATTTACTGAATGACACTTTATGACAACAAACATTTATGAAGAGACATTCATGTTCATGACTTGTTATGTCATCTTTATGACAGTTTCATGTCTTATGCGCACCCCTTCAAATACAGTGTTACCATTTCTCTTTAAAACAACTGAAAGCAACACTAAGCTCTCATTTACCTGCATGACCCATTAGATTGTTGCAAATTTGGAAGAAAACGTCCTTCAGCGCAAATAAATATTTTTAGGTACCACATTTTGCTCCATTTGCAGCACCTTTTGGCTATGTCTCTGCCAGATTTGCACATCTTTGCAGAGTGCATGTTAACAGCCATGTCGACACTTTCCCACAGTCAATCAATTAGGTCCAGGTCTAGACTTTGACTGGGCCATTCTAACATATCAACAAGTCTTGATCTAAATCCTTCGGCGATGGCTGAAGGGTAACTGTATTTCTTATGGCTTTCTTCAAACAATGATTGTTCTTTCGTAAAGGCCAGGTTTGTAGATTTCAAAGTATTAATAATTAGATTATTTCTGAAGTAATTTAACTGGATTTCATGTAGAAAGCAATTTTTTTTTCTATTATCATTTGCATTCACAATACTCCCTGAAAGCTCTCCCCATCATCCTGCAAAGATTCAGTCTTAATCTTTTGTGACTGGGCCTGAATATTGATGCATGACTCATGTTCATGTCCTCAGAAACTATACAGTCTGAATTTAACTTTGAGAACAGAAAGAAATGGAGCCATGACTTATTTTTGCATCAGAAAAAACTCCAAACCGAGTGGCGACGGTGACGGCACTATCAGAGATCAAACCACTTGGAGAAAACTATCACTTGTCTTTCTATACGCTGATATTTTTAGCTTTGCTGCTTTGCAAAATTCCTGTTCCTCTTCTGCATCGAACGGTGAACAGGCAAGAAGAAATTTATGCTCCCTTAAAAGCCAGCAGGGGTGAAATTGTGGAATGTCACAGGAGGGAAGAAAGACATGGGGAACTATTAGCTAGACACGCAGTCTTATCTTCCCATTTTCCTCTTCTTCCCTCGCCTCTGCTTAATCCTCTTCCTCCACCTGGTTCCTCTTCACTTAGCCTCTTTCTGCTCGTCTTCATCATACCTGCTATCCTCTGTCATCCTCCTCCTTCATCTCATTAAAGCGAATCATCTCGGGGATGTGAGGCAGTGCATCTTAAGAGCGGATGGTGGCTGCGACACAAACTTGGCAGAAGAAAATGTCACTGAGTCTGTGAGCAACACAGAGGGAGTAATACAACTAAAAAGCCCGGAGGTTTGAGCCTCAACACTGGATATTACTCTGCTTCCTGTCCATTTTTCTCTTTTGCCCACTTCCTCTGCTGGTTCTGCTCTGTTTCACTTCACTACTCGGCTCAGAACTTTATGCCTCCTTGTTCTGTTAAAATTTTAATCCCTCTCCTCTGATTTTAATGACCACAGGCTCAGTTCTGTCCTTCTCCGCGACAGAAACTGACTCGTTTTGCTTCTGCTCATTAGCAGTCGCTGGGGAGCTGTGGACACTCGGTTCATGAGGATTACACAACAGAAAATCATAGTGTGATCAGCGTCTATCTGTATGTGTAGGAGGAGGCACACCATAAAGCTTGGAGCAGCACATAAAGTGTCGAAGACACACCAGCTGCTCCAACGCTGCAACTGAGGCAGAATATATTACTGTTTTTATATTCTATGCTACACAAAGTTGATGAATAATTTACAGGCACTGAAAGAGATTTTAGGATGTTTTAACACCTGATAGTCTGGTAGCCTCGGTTCGACTTGGGACCAAAGGTGAAACATTTGGGTGCGTTCACACTGCAGCCTGAAGTGACTCAATTCCTATTTTTTGGCAATTCCGATTTTTTTGCCGGGTCGTTCACACTGCCAGTAAATGTGACCTGCATGTGTTCTGCAGTGCAAACGACCTGAAAGTGTCCTGCATGCGCAGTAGAGGGCGCCATAGCGTCAGGTTCTCAGTGTTCTGCCAACCGCCATAAAGAGAAGAAGAGCTCAGTGTTTGAGGAAGTAAACATGGAGGCTAACGGTGGAGCTTAGCTACATATTTGAAGTTGAGCAACATATTAACAACTTAATCCTCATATAGTCGTCATGGTTGTTGTTTTTCTTCCCATATCAGGACACAGAATAGTGAGATTTGTTGAGAATCAGTGACGTTCAGTTCAGATGAATGAGACCTGGACGTTATGGTCACATTTGAATTGGATATGTATCGGATATGAGTCACATTCTAAAAGAATCCGACTTGAGCTGTTCACACTGCCATGAAAAGATCAGATACAGGTCACATTACGTCAGAAACATCTGAATTGGGTCACTTCAGGCTGCAGTGTGAACGCAGCCTTTGTTACATTTTCAGCTGCTGCGGTTTCCACTGTCAAACGATCCAAACCAATTGAAAACTTGTTCCCCTCCTTGCCTGTGGGGGCGCTGGACCAAAGACCACTGAAGAAAACAACAGGAAAATCATTGAAGAAGAAACTGAGTTCAACGAGCTCCTTCATGAAATGTGAACAAAAATGGAGTAGCATCAGAGTTTAGCAGTTGAAGGATTTCTCTTTTGTATTTGGCAAAGGATCGCAACCCATTTCTTCTGGTAGCGCTAGACTATTGTATTTGTATTTACCCACAATGCCATGTGCTATAGTGCTTCCTGCTTTTGCAGCAGTCTCTGGTCCACTTGGTGTTCACATATGCATTCAAACCGCACCAGAATTCACTTCAACCGAACCAGAGTTCCCTTTATTGGTCTGCATCAGGGTTTGGCTGAGATATTTTGGGAGCAGATCCTCCATTTTGTTTAGTTTCAGATTTGGAAGCATGCGCAAACTCGGGTTTGTAAACATTAGCATTAAGATATTGGTTTGAAACACTCTTCTGGCAAGTTCCCCACCATAAAATGATTAATTTTTAATTTGTTTGCATTGTTTTATTCAGCGTAATCATGTTTCATTCACCAGAATAACCTGTAATGCTTGAGTGTGTTGCCATCCATCAAAGACTAATCTCTAATGTAATGGAGAATAAATATAGCAGCGCGGTCACCTCAATGACTTAATGCCGATTCACTTGGTAAGTTTAACGTCCCCAAATTATTCCAGTCATAACTAACACATGAGCTGCTGCAAATAGAGCTGTGAGTGTAAAATCCATTTACGGTGTGAGACTCCCATCACCCCCAGTGATGAAGTACGATGACCTGCACACATGAAGGCTCGACAGCAGCTCATCTTCGAAGACGACGTCTGATAAATGGCTTTGATGTTTTTCCAGGTGCCAATCGTTGTGGGGTTGGCCTTGAACAAACACACTGGCTCCTGATATTAAATGAATGGATGGAAGTCATGTAGATCCCTGGTTCTGTTCATGATGGGTGGTTTCTCATTTGGTCTGAAACCTTGACCTCCTCACATCCAGTTTGTGATTCCAGTTTTCCTCTGTTCATTTCCATAAATGACACTAAGAGAAGGATATAAAGGGGATTTATCCTCAGTTACTTTCCTTACTCTGCCATGCAGTCCTCCCATGAATCATAAACAGCCCAGGGGTTCAAAAGGAAACTTCAACACATATTAACACGAAATAGCTGTGGTATTGTTCCTCTCGGCCAGCGTGCCGAAAAGCCATAAATTCCCACAAGACGGGACTCTGCAACACTCAAAAATGAGTTCGGATTTACACTTTCCACCCTCAGCGTTTACCAGATTAATCTGGGAGCAGATGAGGGATACTTCAGGAGCAGGGAGATTTAATCAAGCCGTCCTAATATTCCCCGGGAGCCTCCACAGCTTAAATAACCAACTCTTTCTAAAGGCACCCAATAGCCTTCAGTGGGTGAGTAATAACACCTCTGACTTTGCCATTCAGCCTCCAACATCTCAATAATTTACTGCAACTCATATTAGGTCCCTGCAGCCTGAAGCAGCGGAATAATAAAACTTTGTGCTGCCACACTGAGCATGTAGATGGCCAAACCATGCAGGTTTTACAGCATAATTAACTTAGACACTCTATCAATCTATCATTACCACCAATTTGGAGCTTAATTCTGGCACAGCTGAAAGGAAACTAACTAAACTTGATTATCTGTGCGGCTCCACACAAGGATTTTACTCTTTTCCCGCAGTAAAATTCAGGCATTTTCAAGGTAAGTTTTCAAACTTTTCCTTCACCTCAACTTGGGAGATAAAAACAATACAAATTAACTAAAACAGATAGTTTCAGTTCACTGTTATACTAATCAGTAGCGTTATTAATCTTTTTCTGTGGTACATACAGAACAACATACGGAAGGGACAAGGTAGACTAAAATAAAACATTTTATGATTTGAAATCTCTCACACACAAATAACACAGATTTAACAAAAAACATCTGCAGATTTCAATAATGTTGCTTAACGTATAAAATATAAATCCAAATCCAATTTATTGATAAAGCACATTTAAAAAACAGAAGTTGCCCAAAGTGCTGCACAAAAACGAGGTGACTTGAGGAATAAAAGTCAAGACATAAAACAACATCAAAACATTAAAAACATACACATAAAATCAAACAAATCAAGTCAGACTGTGCCAAAAGCTATTGAGTAAATATTGAAAATGAGATTAAAAAACAGGAAGTGATGAAGATGCCTGTCAACAAATTCAAAGGTTTAGGAGCCACAACAGAGAAATATTGATCTCTTTTTAGTTTCCATCATATTTTTGGGACCAAAGCAGCTGATCAACTGATGAAATAAGTCTGAAATATATGGAGGAGCAAAATCATTTCATTGTTCAGATTAAATCCTTACACACAATATAAAAAGAAAGATACAAAAATAATCTCTATAAATGTTCTTGCTATGTTTTCTGGCATTTAGCAAATAGATATAATTTTGGTGATCTTAACTAACCTAAAACAAAAATATTTTAGTCTAATTTAACTTCAGATTGCAAGAAAAAAGTTGCAATTGTGTCTTTTGATTAGCTGTATAAAAATGTCTCGTTTCAACCAAACATTAGATTGTATTTTACGTTGAAAAAACCTAATTAAAATTCAAGCATTTTCAAGGATTTCAAGCACCTGAATGAACCCTGTGCCCAGTTCCAGACAGGACAGTGTGTGTCTGATCCATTCTGGGGGAAAAACAACTAAAAACTTTTCGTTTTATTACAACGAATCACCTCGACCAGTGAGCCGTTATGTTTAAACAGTCGGGGGCGAAAAAAGGGGCGAAATCGCAAATCAGCATGCAAAACACACATGCACCCACAGTTGGAGTGTGGCGGTATTATCTGTCATTAAAACAGGATTAAAGTCATTTAGCATTCGAGAGATAATCTGTCATTAGGCTATGATTACAGCACACACTCCAGTGGCTCTGAAGCTGCTAAGAGGGGAGATAAAAACCTCGAGGAAGACTGATGAATCTCTGAGAGTTTTAGTTAAGATGACGACAAGTAATGAAACCTTCGCCTACAGCTGAATGATTCGGAAGTAATGCTTTCTTTTCTTTTGGCAGGTTATATATACTTTTTTAACAATCCTGCAGTAAAAATAGAAGTGGTGACAATTGTGTTGTCTTTCCCTGAACAAATGTGTGAAAATCCTTAGATTTATTCAGAGTGTAAATAAGTCCTGAATCTCTGTAGACTCTATAGCGTATGAAAGACTTAGCGTTGTTTCTGGGAATAGAAAGGTGTGATTTTCACCTGCACCAGGTGACATAAGTTAATTTTTTAGGAGAGAAAGTTGTGTGAATGTGTGTAACAACATGTATGCACCACAGATTACAGCTATGACATGATATCACTGTACTGCACAGTCTGCAGACATTCTGTCTGCACCGATGAAGATTCCCTTAAGTCATGTTGAACAGCTGACAGCAATAGATTAACATTTTCTTTCAAGTAACTAACATTTGCTTCACCACTTGGGGGAAATCTTTAAATGTGTTTAAAACATTGAACGTTCACCCCAAGATGATTAGGAAATTGTTCAAGGCTTATGAACTACATACAATATGTTCATTAGATTTTTTTGCACAAAATCATTCTATGATTAAAAGTTTTTAATCTGGTCAGTTCTGCCTATTTTGAGCTGTTTTATGGCCTCTTGTCAACCCCCACAACTCAACGTTTACACTCACACGTGAAATATAATAAAAAATATAATAAAAACGTGAAATTTAATTGCTCATCTGCTAACAGATTAGCAATTATACAATCATACATCTTTGACAAGCATTAGTAGAGCCTCCTGCACAACCAACAAGAATGCAGTAAGTGGTTTCTGAATGGTAAGTCAACAACTAGACAATTGTCTTTTCCAGCAGCCATTGTACAGCGCATGCAGTGATAACCCAGCTGACCAAATGCCCTGGAGCTCAACTTGGGTTGCTAGATAACAGCGCAGTGCTGTTATCTAGCACTGCGCACAACAATCAGGAGGTTTTTGAAATGGCTCATTTTCCAGACACCAAAAAGCATTAACGTATTACCAAAAAATGGTTGGAAGTTTTTTCAAGGGCTTGGTTTGTTTATGGAAGAAGTATGAACGTATAAAAATGTGCAAAAATAGTAGATTCAGTGAAGTTGTAGCAACATTTCAGTTTGCATGCAATATGGTAGAGAATATGGATAAAAAACATCTCACAATATAAGGGTTTAATATCAGTCCATATTGACAAAAGTTAATGTATTTGTTTTAAATATTTAAAATACTGCTAAACTAGTGACATGAAATCTCCATTTTTACCCACAACTTCCTCTTGACTTGCCATATTTATTTTCTCCTTTCACATTATGGATCACTGTGAATGGACATGAAACTACTGACTGCCTTTTGTTTTTGAAAGAGCAATTTAACATATATAAAACAAATACACTTTTTTAAATAGATAGCCTTTAAAACAAAACAATAAACATACATGTATTTGTACTGTGTGGGTAATATAATATAAATCCATATATAATATAATAAAAAAAATACATCTGAAGTGACCATTTACTCATTCGTTTATGCATATAAACGCCTCACTGGACCCAAATACTCTAAAAAATATAACTAGTGGCAATTTACAAGTCATCAACAGCTTTCAGCATCTAAACCGGAGCCAATTTTCAGATTTAAATATCCTGTGTCTACACTCAATGGACTCCTACTTTATGTTAAACTGAACCCAACAGCTGTGTGCAATTTTCAGGGTTTCTGTGTCCCTCTGCATCGAAGTGCTTATCACTCACAAGGCTGCAATTTAAACTAGTTTGCTTAAATCACTGCATTTGAAGGGAGGATATTACATTTTATGAACTGTAACAGGACAGAGGGCAATTTCAGCATTCTAGAAAGTTCTTTGCGCAGTAAACAAACCAAATCAATGATCTCAAAACCAACAGCAGAAGGGGCTTGATATATAGTTTTGAAGTAGTTTGAAAAGTGATCCAACTTAGAAGTAATTTAAGCTACCGAGGAGCTGAACGATAGAGAGGAGAGGAACATGAACACCAAACCTCTCCGGACGTGTTTGAGACCCGCTCTGGCTCTCTGATAAACAGCGATAGTCAGACCTTGCCCCTGGCTCTGTTGGAGCGCTGAAACAAATGAAAAGTAGAGTGGAAAACTTGGCGAGGATGATTATTAAGTGAGCGATGTGCTATAGGTGGGCTCTCCGAGGAGCAAATGGCTGAAGGACAGCTTATTGGTTTCAGGGAGCCGAGGTTTGTGGATTTCTTTTTGGACGTAGTTTTCAAATGGCAGAAACTCCTCTGGGTTTGAGAGCTTTTCGCCGCACGATGGAGAGGCTTTTGGCTTTCACATGACTCACTGCAGATTCAATCACAGCTTTAGCTACTCGTCCATTAAGCTCGATCCTGCTCTGATATACGGCGCTGACTGAGCCAAGATAGAGCTACGTTTCATAGCATCATAACCAAGACTGTAACCAGGAAACTGAGTCAGAGTAACAACCTTAAAGCTTCATTAAAACAGTCACCCTTTACTTTTATTCGCCTCTTTAACAGGAAGGTAAACCAGACTCTTCTGTTGAAGCTGCTTTTTTCCAGATATACTTAGTTTCATTCCTCTTCTTTAGCATTCCAGCACATCAACTCTTTTAGTGCTTAACCGCTTAAAGATGAACAACAGTTTTATATTTATAGAGTCTAAACTGTGGTGGTGTAAAGTGATGGTGTTTGTATTAAAATCAATTCAGAGACCCGGTGTTATTTATTTACAGCGGACCGGCGGTATTCGCTGTGGTCAGGAACCGCAGCCGCTAGCAAATATCTGAAATTTACAAACGCTTTCAGGGTTTCTGCAGGTTTCACTAACTCATATAAAACACCTTCCAGGACCATTAAGGCTGCGTTCACACTGCAGCTAAAAGTGACTCAATTCCGATTTTTTGGCAATTCCGATTGTTTTTTCCGGGCCGCTCACACTGCCAGTAAATGTGACCTGTCTGTGTTCTGCAGTGTAAATGGGCAAACGACCTGAAAGTGTCCCGCATGCGCAGTAGAGGGCGCAATAGCGTCAGCGTTCTCAGTGTTCTGCCAACCGCCATA
>CAEGAF010103438.1:0-34161 GCA_903067075.1 Micropoecilia bifurca
TATACTTAAGTCACTGCTAAAATGGATTGACACTCAATTATGTTAGGATGAAAAGTACCACTCAGCCTCTTTGTAAAAAATATTGCAATATTAAAAATAAACCATTTTACACCACAGGAGATCCCTGATGTTAGTCATGACCAAGCTGGACGACTTAATATCTATTATTTTAAACAAATTGTTTTCATGAATGTTAACAAGTTGTTCAATAGCAAAACTCAGAAGAGTCTATTTAGTGATGTCTTTACCAATATACTCTGTGAAATGGGGTGAAAAGGAATAATATTTATAATTCTCCCTCGCCAGGGCAGTGCTTAATTCAAGGATCACCATTCATTAATTTAATTACTCGCCGGCCGAATGGGCCGACCCATCTGAGGCGCCCTCAGCGTTTCCTAATTTAGCGTGTGGAGGGTCGTGTGGATTCAGCTCATCTGTTGTATTTGCTCAGTGGCTCCCAAGACCTCGCAGCCCCTGACGCAATCTCACCTCATTAACATTTTAGGTGACGAGGATGTCAAGGCCATAATTAACAATTCATGAGGCCGGCTTATAGCTATATTAACATTTTACAGCCAATAAATCACCTCCTCTAATCTGCTGTGTGTATCTCCGTGCTCAGACTTGTGTCTGTATGGATGTGGGAGGCTTTGTGTGTGAGTGTGACTATGCGTGGGTGGGTGTGCATTATTTGTGTACATCCACAAACAGCCAACGATATCTCGCCCTTTGTCTCCAAGCTCGTCTCCATGTCTGCATCTGACCATGACATTTGTTTGAACTTTCCCTTAATCTTGTGTTCTGATCGTGTCATTGGAGGAATCCATGTTGATTATTTTTCTTTATCAGATAAACTTGGAAAAACCAAACATTTAAAACAGATCGGGTAAAGTTATTCAATGTTCTTTCAATAAATAATGTAAAGGGACTGAATGTGAAAAGGATCGCAGATAAATGCTGAATGATTAGGTTTTTTTATTATTATTTTCATTTGCACTAGTGAGCAATAAAAAGTGACAGTACTAGTGATTGTTTGGGTCCTTCCCAAATATTATGCAAACAATGTGATGGATCTCTTTGTCTCGCAGTGTCAGGTGAAATTTGCTTAACAAAAGGGACATTGTGAGCTATTCTTCATGTTGGGTAAATAATTTTATGGTTTCACAGACTAATTCTGGTAAAAGTGGGCAGACTACAACATATTATAAGAAAAATATGATGAAAGGTGGAGCCAACAACAATCACAACTACAACAATTAGTGATTCTGGATCAATGTCTGACTTTTACAGTTTATATCCCCATTTCAAAACTCTGCAGTCCATCCTTTGAAACTTCCATTTTGTACTTGCTAGTAATCATGTTGTAGCCTTATACTTACACCATTGCGAGTCAATTACACAATGCTGTAATTACACAATTTGTATTTTTTTAGCTACAAAAAATACAAATTTTATTTTTGTAGCTATGTACTTGTCTACCAAAAAAAAAGTATTTTTGTACTTTTCAGATTTTCAGATTCTTGGGCCTGCTACTGCACCCACCCCCGCACCTTGGTGGGTACAAATCATGGTAAATGTGAACTATAGGAGAATACGGTACTGTTTCATATCCGCTCACCACATGGGTTCAATATGAAACAATTAACACTGCAAGGTTTTACAAATTGGAAAATGGCCAACATTTGTGACAAAGGAGGGAAAAGATAAAAAGTGCTTCTAATCTTTTCTTCAGTAAGTTAAAAAGCGGATAATATGAGTGGTACAACAAGACTTGGGGGATAAATCTGCAATCGCACCAGAAGGCAGGGTGGTAGAAATGATTTCTTGAGGTGAAACAAATTCAGACCCCCTTGCACAAAGCACATCTTAAGAAATCCGAGAGTGAATGAATCAGCCAGCAGTGGCAGATGAGTTCTCAGCTACTTCATTGTCCTATAAAATGATTTTTGTGTGTCTATAGGAAGTATGGTATAGATTCAAGCATCCGCTCCAATGAGACTTTATAACAAATAATTCAAATTCTAGTCAGATCCAAAGAGCTTTATAGTGAGCATATAAAGTAGAATGCGTGACCAAAACATCTCAGTCGCAATGCTCAGAGTTAAAGGACAGAAAACTGAGTATATGACTTCAGTATCCTTAGGCAGCCCCTTGACCGAAGGTTGAAAAGTCCCCATGTGGCCTGCGTGCACAGACCTCTTCCCTGAGTCACCCGGTGAAAGTGAAGTACAAACAGGGCATGATGCACATGATAACCTGTGGTGACTGCCTGCCAAATCAAAGAGATCCCTTCAACAGTGTTCACTCTCACCATAGGTTTCAGGTAAGCATCGAGAAATAAATGGATATTTAGTGTTGAGAGGCCTCAGTTCCCACAAAGTCCACAAGGTATCTGTATGTTCCAGTTACATCTGCTTGAAATTTAGCATGGGTGAAAGGAATGTTTACCTGCACATGTGTGGTGTCAAGGATCTGACACGGAGCACAAATGTGGTCCTTCGGAAAGGAAAGTCTTCTTTGTGTTGTCTCAACATCCGCAATTCCCCACATCCTCCAGGCAAGCCAGCCCGTTTAAGGTAAAAAGATCAAGGTCACAACTATGATGAATTTAAAGGAATCAAAATGAGATGGGGCGTGAGTAAAATGCATGACTCAGTGACAAATGCCTTAGATGCTGCAAGGGATTCTCCACAGCTTCAATTCAGACCTCTCCAATTCCAATCAGTCCTCCTGACTTCTGCAAAGTCGAAAAATAAGACATCGATCCAAGAGAGGCGGTAGGTAGAAATATCCCTAGGATTTATGGGTGAAACCATGCTGAGATCCTTTTTCCTCTTAATGAAAGATATAGCTTGATATTTTCCTTCAGTTGTGACTCATCTGGCTTCCTGCTCCCCATGAATGTCAGGGCAAACGTGAAGTTAATGACTATTTTTAACTCGAATAGAAGACAGGTGTCACACAGCCCGATAATGTCAAGATAAGAGATTTAGTAAATCTATCAATGATTTAGTCAGTGAAAACAAAGTTATCTCTTGTAACAACAGGTTGTGAATGCTAATGAATAACAGAAAAAAACAGAACATGGCTCTGTCTTTTTTCATTGTGATCCCAATCTGATCTTCGTGGGGATGCAGAGATATGAATCCAGAGCCCATACTGGAGATAACTGGCATTAGCATAATAAGGTATTGAAACTGGAAATATAGCCGTCATAGTGCCTCAGTAATGAAATGTTCTGTTCTCAGCAAAGCACTTTTGGTAAGAAGAAGCTCAGAGTAAAAGTGGCCTCTTTACTGCTGTTATGCTGCCCTCTTCTGGTGGCTAAATTCACCAATTGACTCGTGAAAAAAGCATGAATACGCTTTTACAAATGAAATAAGCCTTTGAGTAGCATAATAAAACAGTGCATGCAATTAAGTTGGAAATATTAAAGATTAATTCCTCTGTTGCTCATTCTGTTAATACACCAAAGCTGGACTCTTAAGCGAACGCTGTTCATCTCCATAGTGTATTCCAGCGTCCATTGCTTGGCAGACCTGGTGCTGGTTGGTGATGAAACAGTGCGGCGTTATTCTGGGAATAGCTGTCTGTGCTCTGACAACAGTTCAGTCAAAAGAACATGTTTGGTGGTAAAAGGTTGTCTGGGGTGGGAATGAGCTGCATCTATTTCTTCTGCTGCCCAGCATCCTCTCTGAATCCCAGCAAACACTCTGACTTTATTTACAGTCCCTCTCAGTGTTTCCACACCTCACATGCCCTAAATACTGTCAGTTATTCTCTTTTTATTCCCTACTGCTTGTACAGTGCTTGCCAAAAATATTCATATCCTTTGAACATTTTGTCACATTTTGTCATGTTTCTTCAAATGCCCATGCATTTTATTGGGATTTTATGTGACAGGGTGGCACAAAGTACTGTTTACCTGGGAAGGGAGGGCAAATGATAATAACTGCAGAGGACATTTGTATTCAGACCACTGAGTCAGTACTTTGTAAAACCGTTGTTGGCTATAATTACATTTGCAAGTCATTTGGGAGTGTGTCTCAGCTTTGAACATTTAAACTATGCTGTTTTTCCCCATAAGGTTATGTTTTCTAAACTGAATTTAATCCTTGATTTTGGCCACGCCACTCTAACAGGCTTTGATCAGAATCAGAGTTGCCCATGTCCAGTTTTTGGGACCAACTTCTGCTGCAACCTTCATACGCTTCCCTTCTCCAGCAAAGCAGGGATTCATCTAAAAGTTGCAGCTCTGGAAACCTAATGTTGGGCACATGTGAACCGTTAGCTCTGGTGGTAACTAACTGGTTTTGTTTGTAAGAATTGTCACAAAATACTGCATTGCATTTCCTGGCCCTACTAAAATAAATCATCCACACAGCATGATGCTGCCAGCACCATGGAAAATTATGTCCTTGGGGTCTTGTGCAAGTCTGCCACAAAAAACACCACAGCACATCTTGCGTCATATTTGCTTTACTCCCTACATGGCTTGTGGTTGGTCTCAAGTAGGACTTTGGATTTTTAAATTTTTTTTCAGCATTTGTTCTTCTTGCTACACTTCTAGATTACTCAACTAATAGTTGTCCTTTTAACAGATTGTCTTCAGCTGAGCAGTGAAACACTAGAGCCCCTCCAATGGGTGCCTTGGCTGCCCATTGGAGCCAAGGCACCAATGGGCCGTGTTGGCGTTTATTCAATGGCCGTGTTGAATAAACACGGACATTTTAGGTGAACGTTCATGTCTTGGTAGGTTTGCACTCCTGTCTCTCCATTTTGTTTTTTTAAGATGGCCAAAGCTTTGGGTCTTGTTTTCTAATGCAGCTTTAAACATCAAAACCACTTTATCTTAGGGCTGTCTGGAGTGTTCTCTAACGAATTCTGAAGCATTTACACAATTATATTTACAAGTCACGTGAAAAAGATTGGCTATTGGATGAATCAAAGATGGATAAACACAATTTCAATCATAATTATGCATTACCCTGTAGGTCCTTTGTGTAAAAATGGCAATGAAATATATTGTAAATTCATTTTAAGCACTGTACCCTTTTCACGAATACAAAGCTCACACTTGGGCCAGTGAAACACTGGCAGTGTATCGGTGCCCTGAGTGCTGTGAGCTGCAGCCCTTGTATATCCACTTTCCCACTCAGTGCACGTTGAGAAATTGGCTAAAAATTTGATTTAAAAATTTTTAATTGGCACCAATACCCATATTACAAAACGTACTAGGAAGGGGTAAAAACGGAATGTAAATTACTACTGTTATCCCCGGCTATGAATATCATTAGCACCAGCAGAACAACGCATCTCTCTCAACTCCTAAGCACATTACCATGTTATTCATCAGTGAGGTGTGAGTTATTGCTGATAACTGTCTCCGAGGTGGCAGCGATCAAGGTGTCCCCTAAAACAATCAGCCCACGCTGTCAAACGACTTAAAACAATAACGCAATTAAAGCCGAGCAAAGTATTAAAAGTGTCAGAGAAATCTGGGTGCGTTTCTTCGGAGGAGGGTGTTGCCCCTGAACGTCACTCCCACCGAGCTGCAGTGACTGCGGACTTTCCCAAAGTTTACTTTTTTTGGAGTTCAGCTGCAATGGAACTTTAGGTTTTGGCCGCGTAGCGGACAATGATGACAGGGTATCGCCTACTTTATTTTTAAGCAACAAGACAAAAATGCATATGTTAGCAGGTTTGTTGAATAAGAAAAATAGGCACCGAGAAATGGACTGGCGGTGGATTGTCTTTACCCTGATCCTAAACTTTCACTTCACCTATGGGTCCCCGTCTTATTATGACTTATTCCACGGGTCAGCGCACACTGGACAGGTCCACAGACACAGGAATAGGTGAGTGGCGTGTTTTTCCACGCTTTTAAGACGAATGTGTTGAGCTACCTTGTATATTTCAGACATGTCATATAATGGAGGTTTAAAGAAAAAAAAAAAAGGTGTTCATTTTCTGCGTAGCTCCAGCCAATAAACAATGCGATAAGTTTCAAACTTTCGACTGACACCAGGTCTGTGAAGATTTCCTGCCTCTTACGGTCAAACTGTTCGTCTTTCACTTCTGCAGTTTTATCAGGCTGCGCCTAAATGTGGCTCCACGGTTTCAAAATAGGCGATAAGAGCAAGATAAACGCTGGAACCCTGCAGATTACTCCTGTATCTCAGCAGCAAGAGAGCAAACGCTTCGTGATATATTAAGTAGAATAAAGAACACGTTCATGATAAATAGCTTAAGAGGAGGGACCTTTCAGTAGAAATACCTTAAACATGTGGTACTAATTACGCTGCTTTCTTGAAGCAGTATCTCTAACTTCTATACACCTCCATCCACAGGAACTGGTGCGCCTATGTGGTGCAGAGGAACGTGAGCTGCGTGGTGCAGGGGAATGGGGCCAGTTTCCAGGAGCCTGTGGTGGCCCCCTGCCCGGCCTACCAGCCAGATTGCCAGCAACAAGTGACGTGAGCATCCAGGCAGCAGAGAAGTGGGGGTTGAGAGTGAATGTGGATTGTTTTTAGATATAAAAAGGAACATTGGAAGCAAAATGCTTCGTTGAGAATCAGCTAGAGGTGGAAATATTCACATTTGCTGACTAAAAACAAAGTGAAAAACAACAAAGCAAGTTGATAAGACCAAGCATAAACGACATTCCTCCCCCAGCCCCCCAAAAAAGCCCAACCAAGAATGCAAGGAGACATGTGGGGGATGTAATTAGCTTTCGTAGATACAGATAAGTGACAAAGTCACAAGTTAAGGTTTCTTAGTGCAAGATTCAAACTGAACTATGCCATTTACTCGTTGACTGACATAAGTTGACTGGTGGAAGTGAACATCTCTTGAGCTTATCAAACAAACTACTTTTCAGTCCAGAAACGTTCCTGAAGATAGCTAGAAATGGCACAATGAAAAGCATTGTTATGATGATGTGCTGAAAGAGCGTCTGAAAGAGTAGGAGCTTCTTAAAGAGACACAGTTTCAAGGCGTCATATTACAAAGTCAAATTTCTCTTAAGTCTAATTTGATATGGCATTTCGCTAACGATTAAGCTTAATTGCGCTATAAAATGGCACCATGTTCCTGGAAAACTAAATAATCCCACCCATTTAAAGGCTAGTGTAAAATGTTTAGGCTATCCTGGATTATGGGTGCCTGTTTATGCTGGGAAACAACGGATGGTGGAGCAAAAACCCTGAAAAAAAAATAAGAAGACCATGAAAAAGAAAGGAAAACGGTAATAAGAATTTTGCTCTTTAATGTGAACTAAAGCCTTAGTTTTAGCAATAACACACAACTTAACCTTACCCTGTTACCGTATCCTATTTCATCCTGTGGATGAGGTAGTGATGTCTGACCTGATGATTGCCACAGTGACCTTGTGAAGTTCAAATTGTGAAGTTTTGAGGAATAAAAAGGTTCCTTCTAATCTCTTTTCAAATCAAATCAACTGGGTCACACATATTGACCCAGTGTTTAGTTAAAACTGCCCAGCTACTATCCCAGCAGCATAAAACCATCATTTGAAGTAGTGTTTAAAGCTTTGTCTGGTATCTTCCTATATTCCTTGAATTTATGGATCATGAAACTCAGTAGGTTTATATTTTTGCTTATGTGTTTTTTTTTAGTTTAATATTTGTCAGCAGCTGTTTCATAATTGCAGATTTATCAATTCAAGATTTCCCGTGACAATATAATTCAGTATCCGATTGTGGCTGTTGTGAGAAAAAGAGGATTAGTCTGCTATGTTCAGTTAGACTCAATATCTTTGATAATCTTTTTTGTGTACTATAGATGGACTGCTTTCATTTTCATTTGCAACAGGGCACCCAGTGTATTCCTGTAGTTTGAAATGAAAATTCTAATTCCCAATAAATACATCATAATTTTAGAACAATAATTCATTTAAATCAACAAAGCTGTGATTCAAGGCAAGACTTTTATGTACAAATCAATAAATACCACTGTTCATGGTACTGGCAATAATCTCTACCAGTAAACACAAGCAATTGTTGGGATGATTTTTAGTTGTGTCACAACTACATGATATTATGTTTTGTGAATCATTTTCAATTCAAAGCACATGCAGTCTGTGGTTTGGCTTTGTGGTCCACTTACACAAAGAGATGCAGCGAGGCCCTGTGATGTGGAAATGCTTCCTGGAAGCTGATCGCTGTTAAGTCACTGGGCCACAAGTGTCTGCGCAAAGCAGCAAGAGAGCTTCAATTTATCTTCAGCTAAAATGAGATTTGACCTCACGTTCATGATCAGGGATGAACTATGAATTGATGTTGCCGCACAGGTTTTCATTTTTTTCTGCTACCTAGAACATTCTTATAAGTAAGTGTTGGGAGGAGATGAAGAATTTTTCCAAACATAATTTTTCCAGATGTTCTTACGTGACATGACCCCGGCCTGCAGAGAAGTGATATCATCCAGTATTTCACTTCCGAACATTTATTTGGCCTGGAAAAGGTAGTTTTTCAACAAAGACAAAATGGAGGGGACGCAAAGGGGATAAATGAAATGTTTCCAGGAAAATCAATAATAACAACAGTTTTTATTATTTGAATTGCAAAACATCCTTACCATGGGAAGGAGTCCTGTTTTTACTCATAAGTCTAAGTTTTCATTTGGAAATATATCAAGGATTCCCCCTGAATTCAGGATTCTGAATGGAGAAGTTGGATGTCGAGGGCTCCTATAACTCAGTTGTGTGTAGCCATGCATGTAAAGTGGAGTGAAGGTTTTTTCTAAAGAAAATGCAGACAGTCTCATTTTGATGTTGACATCTCAAAATGCTAAACATGTTTATGATTTTCCTTTGCATTACAGATACCAAACACGGTTTAGACCCATGTACAAGATTGCCTTCAAAGCAGTCACTCAGTTAGAATGGAAATGCTGTCCTGAGTACCGAGGTCCCAACTGTAAGGATTTAAAGCCAGTCACAGATCGGCAAACGGTGCAGGGAGCATCATCTTACCTCCAACCAAATCCTGGATACTCATCCAGGCACACACAGAGTAAGAAATGTATTTTCTGTTCCACCTATTTCTTGAGAAAACTCAAGAAATATGTTTATTTATTGATATTTTTATAGAGAACATAGGCAATGATGCACTGTTTGATTGATTATATTTTTATAACATTATAACATGATTATAGGGGCTGAGAGGAGGGAGACTCCACATTATGAGACTCAACATGGCGTCACGGATAAGGTGCGTTTTCTCGAACGTGAAGTTCAGCGTCTGTCCCAGACGGTCTCGGATCTTCAATCCACTCTAACGGGATTAGCTGCCAACCTCCGCACAAACCTTCAGGACGACACAAAAAAGATGCTGGAGACACTCCTGAACAACATGCGTCCTCCGGAAGCTAGCAGCAATGCAGAGGAAACTCCTGTGGTGATAGACGGGCATCAGGCGACCCTGGGAGGGATTGGTGGAGAGAAAACCCTTGAGAAAATTGAAGCTCGCTTAGATGATATTGACAATGCTCTGCGAAACAAGGACGAAGCTTTGGAAGATCTAAGGGGAATCACATTAAGTCATGAGGGGCAGATACGTGTCTTAATGGATGCCTCTCAGTCTCAGACTACAGCCATAGTTGATTTTGAAGGCATACAAACCTATGTTGATGGAAAAATTGAAAAACTGAAGAAGGAGCTGGACGAGAATGTGGAGGAACAAACGGTCAAGTTACAGAACCTTTGTAATGACAAGATCTCGGCGGTGCAAAAGACTTGTGAAGACGGCCACGACCAAGTTGGTGTCAAGTTGAGCAAGCTTCTGGAGAGCAAAGAGGCTGACCTGAGAAAAGAGATCCGAACAATACGTTTGAACATGGCTGCCTCGGATGGACCTGTGCAGACTTCAAGACAGACAGAACCATCTGAACAGAAGGACAACAATGACCATAAAGACATATGGCGCGAAATTGATCGCATAGCAGAGGCTCATCGAATCCTTAACGTCCGTTTTGACAACGAACTAGGCCGCTTTTCTTCCCTTCAGGAAATTGGTGATTTAGGTGTACTAATTCAAGAGCTAGAGGCTCGTGTGAATATTACTGAACAAAATGCAGAAACTCATTGTTTCTACATTGAAGATAAGTTAACACGGATAATTGCAGATGAAGTGGAAGCACTCCGGCAATTGCTGGATCAACGCCTGATGACGGCTGAGGACCAGTTCACAAACATCCTGGTGGAAATGAGCAACAACTCCTTCCCAAGAGTGACTGGCGACTCGTTGGGTGCCCTCGAGACAGAGGTCAACAATAACAAACTCCTTCTGAAGGGGTTGAATCAGAAAGTTAAGGCTGTTGAAGACTTGTGCTCAGCTGGATGTTCGGGCTCTAAAATTACAACTGATCAAGGTAGAATTGCCCCCATGCCCGGCCGTGTAGAAAACATTGTGACGGACCTGAATCATTACAGGAATGACTTGGATGTTCTTCACACAAATGTAAGTTCCAACACAGAGAAGCTCCAACAACTGGAAAACCTCTTTAGGAGTCAGCCAGTTGGAAATGAGAGACAAGTAAAGACCACAGAGGATTTCCAAAAGGGACTGATAAATCTCCAGGATAATGTTCTTGCTTTGGCTGGTGCAGTTACTGGGCTAACTGACTCCATGAGTAAATCCAACCAGGATATCCAACGTATAAGCTCAACGTGTTGCAATGCAGAAGTGACTGGCCATGGACTGCCATTACAGCCCAACTTAGCTTCTGTTGATGGCACCAGCCATCAGATACAAGAGCTGAAGAACAGACTCGATACACTTAACACACAGGTATCTTCTGAACTGAACAATTGTAGGCAAAATACTGATGGGATCTCAGCTATAGGTGGACGTGTAAGCCGGCTTGAAAATATTTGTGGGAGGCTGGATGGAGTTTCTGTTAATATCAGAGAATTAAAAAATGGATTGGAGCAACATGTTGGGGGCCTGCAGAACTGTGTCCAAAGGATGAACGCAACTTGTGGAAATCACGGAGCAGAAATCACCTCGCTGTCGAATTCCTTGCGGAAGCTCCAGGCACAGATGTCCATGATAGCTAAGCATGTTTTGAAGGACGTTGCTGCTAAAGAGCCAGGTAAGAAGTCTTTTTGATAGCATCACTAGTATTATTTAGGATTTTAGTTAAAGGAATTCTGACAAAAAAGTTCAATATATCAATTTTAGTGCCAATCAAAATTATCTTTGTGAAAGTTTAGTAAGGTGGTATGATTTATAGATATTATGTCAGTGAGCTATGGATAGTTGGTTGATTGATTGGTATATATTTTGAAATACCGTTAAATGTAAATGTCTCTACATATGGGTTGGGTCACACAGTGGAACAGTTGTATTGGTAATACTGTTGCCTGAGGTCTTTTTGTATGAAGTTTGCATGTTCAACATACAAAACAGATGACTGTTAGGTTAGGTCATTGTGCAGGTGTGTGTGTATGTATGGATATTTGTGGTGTGAGTCTGTGTATTGTATTTTGACAGTGACCTCTCAAGGTATACCTCTGGCCACTATATTCTGTCACTTTAGATAATGATCTTTGAAATCCTACAAGGACAAGCAGTATGAACAATGAATGGGTGATTTTGGTGTTACATCTAGGGCCAACCATAAGCCAAAGACAGTGAATAGTTGAACTAAATACAGTGGACTCCCAGTATTTGTGGGTAACTGTGGACCATGCTTATCATACTATGAGCCATTTTATAGCACAATCGAGCAATTATATTTCTTTCAGTTGGTAAATAAGTGCTGTTTATGTCAAACATGACTTAAAACAAATCGGACTTCTTAATTTGATGCTTTATAAGTGAGAGTCTTTTTTGGATTGCCAACATTACTGCAGTACTGAGCCTTGGTAGTTCATGATAGTTGTCTGTGAACATCCCAATAAATCTTTGCTTATCTGAGGTCTTGGGTTGGAGGGATTCAAGGACATTGATTCCAAACACACCATTAAAACCAGATTTGGAATGAATAAAGCAGACTAATAGTACTCTTTATCTAATCTTTGTCTAATAGTGGCTCTGATCTTAACCCTGTTGGACGTTTATGAACTGTGCTTCAAAGCAGTGATTTTTTAAATCTTGGTTCTCAAGGCACACTGCCCTGCAATTTTAGGCATTTTTCTGCTTCAACATGTGATTTTAGTTGATGGCTGATTAACAGGCTTTTGCAGAGTTGCAGTCATCTGAATGGGGTGTGTTGATGAAGGGAAACATCTAAAACACGCAGGTCAGTGTGCCTTGAGGACCAGGGTTGAAAATCTCTGCTTTAAAGGTTTGTCCCTGCAAACATACCAGCCAGTTCTGATAAGAACAGTGGACAAATATGTAGCCAAAACTAGGCCATGTGGTTTTTTTGTAACTTCCCAAGCAACATTTATTAAAGTATTAGAGGAGATATGTGTAAATATTTGAGTGTATATAATTTGGACCCTTTGTAGATTTGTGAAATTTCATAATAAATTCAAACTTTGAACTCTTAAATAAACAAAAGGTTTTTTCAGATAAGTTTATAAAAAAACATGCTGTTAATTATGAAGACAGATTTACATTATTTTTATAGTACTAACAGAGAGAAATACTATTTAACTTGTCACCATAGATACGAGCTATACATATACAACAAGATGCCTCCTGGATATAAATAGGAACATTTATGCAAAATGCATACTACAGCTTTAACTATATACAGTAATCGTTTAAGAACTAAACGGCAGATGTATCTATGTAATATGGTCTTACTAAAATAGTTACAATTTTAGTAAGACAATACAAAACCTGTGGATTCATTTACTACTGGCAGGAAAAAATATTACTCGTGGTATGTTTGCCTCATTAGCCAGTTGATATGAACTGATATGATGACAGTAATTGGCTTGAGATTATGGCCCATTTTTGTCTCTTGAACAAACATTAACAGTCAAGTGCACAGTAAACACCCCCATTAGTGCAGTCAAGCCAGAAATGAATCAAATAAAATGAACAGTTTTATCTACAATAGCAGTCTTTTTCAGCTTCCTCTTTTTACACCCTGCATTTAGATTTATTAAGTGTGATTAACATCTGTGTAAGCGCAAATTTTCCTCAAGATAATCCTCCATGTAATGCATTCTGCTTTGCCTGGTTTAAATGCAACACTGGAGAAGGAAATGATCAGATCTCGAGAATGGCTGCAGGGTATTTCCCATAGTGGGAGGGCGTGAGTTCATTGGGCCTCCTGTGTTCGCCCTGACTGTGTCATTCAATATGTCCTGACAGCATAAAGGAGAGGCCAGACTTCCTGTGACTTGTGTTGGGTTGAATTCATTTGTTTTATTATAGGAAAAGAGGTGGATGAATAGAAGGATGTAGTTTTCACTACTATTGATTTTTCTCCTCCTGCTACAGTCTAAGTGCACAAGCAATCTGCTCTATCCTCTCTATCTCTTCGATGAGAAGTTGGGAATAGTTGGCAAGGTTTCTTTTTTTTTGCCATGAAGCTTTTTCCTTTTACTCATACCACAGCACTTTAGACCTTAACCTCAGTTCCGATTCTTCCAGTACATACAAACACACATCAAACCTCCCTTCCTGCTCTTTTTCTCCTAACACATTCCCACATACCAACCTCCAGAGATTCTCGTAGGGTGATCTCAGTCTGATGCGTGGAATCTGGTCCTCATTAAGAGCCCTGACTCACTCACTGCTGAAGTCAGTCTTAAGAGAATGAGGAGAAGCAGGGCTCCACGCCCCGGACCAGATGCTTCAACTACACTGAGATGTGATGTCACAACTGGGGCCCCATCATTGGTGCCTCCCTTTATTACACCATTGGCCAAAACAATAACTTGACTATGAGGTGAGAAAAAGAAGTGTGGCAGATGGATGCATGTTTGTAGTGTAAAGGTAGCATTAATGAGGTTTATATTCCTTTCTAGTTCTTGCCAGTTACAGATGGGTGGTGAAACGGATTCGATTTCATAACCTCTGCAGCTTTCTGAGATATTTGATCCAAACTCCACACACTTCATCTGATTAGCTGGAAGAGGTCAAACAAGATCAGCTCCTTCTAGGTCATATTCTTAAAAGTAACAGTGGCAAACACATTCACACAGCTTGAACATTTTTCTCAGTTTCTCGGTAAGAAATACTCTTCCCAAAAAGATATTTTACTAGTTCATAATGTTAAGATGGAAGTAAAATGGTACATCCTTTTTTCTAAAATGGAAAAAGTAAAAGTCTGATAAGTGTGGTGGGCATTTGTATTCATATTCCTTTCCTACGATACTCTCTAATAAATCCAATTAGCTTATTAGTGACGGGCTTTTAGAAGTTTTTCAGAGAACATTACTGAACAAACTGCCTTAGAGACCAAGAATCACATCAAACATTTAAATAATTTGAAGATTTTTTTCCTCCTCTTCTGCTGAGTGTGACTGGCTAAAACTATGCTTATAGCTGAATGTTTGCATTTGGCACAACATAACCTGTCTTACACTGCAGTAGTAGACCATCTTAAATTAGCCAAATGATTGGCAAACAGAGGCTCTGCTCTATCTAAATGTAGCAAACCTCTGACCTCTGGAGCTCTAAGATAAATTAACAGCAACTTTCTCTCAACTTGTTGCCTGGTAACTGGTCGTGGCCAAGAAACATTTCAGCACACAACTGCATGCAATATGCTGAAATGACATGGATAAGATATTTTTACCCAATGTTAACAAACCCTGCACTATATTTGAATTATTTCAGTGTAAAGAAGCTGACTACAATTTTCTTTTTTCTATTTATGACGTAAAAGCTATATAGTAGAAAAATTATATATTGCATTATATGTGCAGTGTGACTGGTTACAGGCCAGAGCGCTGTCATTAAAATAAAAAGTAAACTATAGAGTTTAAAAAATATTTATTTTAACAGACACTGTAACAGATGAGTATATCCACAAAAAGGAAGTAGGTGTCAGATATTACCTAAACTTTCTAAGCTTCTTAAAAGTGATATTTTAAAAAATTAAACTGTGTCCTGCATCTCAAACAGACATCCAAAAGCAACTGATTGTTATCCTGGTGTCAGAACTTTCTCACAAATTAAACTGTGGTAAAATATTTGATGCCATATTTGTTCTCATTATTGGTAACAAAATGATGGCACTCTCTACTTTGGCAGGTCTGTCTTCCGTTGCTTCAGCTGGTTTTATATATATTTCCAATTTGAATGTTGTGAGTGTAAACTTGACCCAATACCAGTAAATCATCATAGTTTTACTTCCATGTGTAGATGATCTTTTCCAACCTTTGGGTTTCAACCTTTCAAGTTCATGGCAATTTTTTGGCTCTCACAAAGTGACACGACAAACACATATTGGAAAGTTTATGCTGTAAAGAGAGTGTGTTTTGTTTTTTTGCTCTCTTGTTTACACCCCGATTTTTGTAAAGGATAGAACCAGTCACAGTCATGAAAAAAAAATAAAAATAAGTGTATTATTTACTATCAAACAACCCACTCTGGCTCCAGCTGGGTGGCAGGAGACACTCCATGGTGTTACACCCAGTGATCCTTTCCATAGCATCAACACTTCTGCCTTAACAACCCAAAAACGGAGACTAGTAATCTCTCTGAGTGTGGCATAGTCCATTATATTTTTTTTACCCTTTAATCCTCATAATGACAGAAATTCACCTAGTACCACAACACAACTAAGTGACATATGTCCACCACTAATGCCTGCAAGTACATATTCAACACACACCAAAGTGATATTGGAAACACAGCTCTCAAGTTGTTAAGCAGATAACTGGAAGCTTTCTACCAGAGCACATAGTCAACTAATTTGCCAACTAATATTACTCATTTGTAAAAAGTGTAGAACAAAATGTATTATATTGTGCACAATAAATAAACTTTAACAGGTGATCAAACTATATATTTTTTCTTTAGTAAATAAGATAATGCTATTCAAAACATCTAACATCAGCATGTTACATTTGGTCAACAGTTGGAATAATTGGATGTTCCTTTAAATGTTTTTGTTTTAACTTTTATACTATGTTTATGTTACAGCGGCATTTTAATCAAACACTGAAATAATGCTACTATTGTTCTTTGGGAAGCATCCTGAACTTTGAAAAAGTGAAAAAATATTTTTATCATCTGAACTTGTTTACCATGCCTTGGGCAATTCTGGAGTATCAGGCCAAAACATATTAGCTATGTTGACATCTCACCTCTGGCACTGTTTCTTAACATACCTAAGAAAATAAAACTTGCACAAGTCCTTTGAGTGTAATTTTCTGTTTCTTGTTCGAAAAACAGTGCAGTGCAATGTGTGGTTCAAAACTTAGTGGTTTCCTCAAGCTTGGAAAGGACAAAGTTTGAACAGAGATAAAATATCCACAAAATCTCCCAGCTCTCAGGGTGTGGTGTTGGTTTCTCTCAGTATTTGAGCTCATATTCTCCACGCGGTCATATGAAGACCTCGAGGAGGCTTAGAACAGTCGAAGCGTTGTTATACATAACTAAAAGATTAACGAGAATAGCCTTGTTCCGTCACAGTGCGACTGCTGGATGGAACTCTGTGACTTAAGTTGCAAAATATTGGCACTGCTGCAGCTGCAGCTGTTTAATTCTGCTCTGACAACTTGAGTCGTTTAGTGTTTTCCTCTTCCTTGAGGTTCACCAAAAGGGGCTCTTTCTGCATTTACAGTGCTTTTTGCAATTGTATCCACATCCTTTAAATGGTACAACATTTTGTTACTTCACAACCACTAAAATCAAGAGGATTGAGATTTTGGGAAATTGGAAGATCGGTACTTGGGATTTTATGTGATAGGCTTACTCATAGTAGAGCCTATTTCTTCATTGTGAACTGAAAGAAAAAATGTAAGTTATTTATTTTTAATAAATCAGAAAAAAACAGAAAAATCCCTCTTGCGTGAATAATTTGACCTCTTGTTCCAATTACATCTGATGTTGCTTTTATCATTATTGTACATCTAGAGATTCTTTGGTCATTCTTGGTAAAATAACACAATCTCATTTACATTAAATAGGGAGCATTTGTTAATATTATATCAAAGCACATGTCCACTTTAATTAGAGATGTTAGAGTAAATGGGGTTGATTTCAAAGCATTTCAAAGCTGTAGAAAAAAGGTTAAAATCGTTTTCCGTCCACTAAACATATAGCTTCTTGACGCTGATGTATCACGTAAAATAAAGGTTTTTTTAGTGGTAACATTTTTGCAAGGCACAGTAAATATTTAAACATTGAAGGTATTCTGAAATAAACTGAGACATTTCACTGTGGCATCTATTAATGTATGTTTTGTGTATTTTAGTCAGTTTCTCTAGTTTTACAAAGTGACGAATCAACCTTTTTGTACTTGTTTGATCCTCAATCAGCTTCTTTTTTCAAAAGCACTTATCTCTTTCTTTGGGTCTCTCTTTACTGTCTCACCACAGCCTCTGTCTGAACCCTTTTTCTTTTCAATTTGTCCTTCCAGCAGCGCTAGAGGACTTCTCGTTCGCCTCTCCCTCCACTTTGTGCTGTAAGAGTATATTGACAGAGGAGGCCATCAGAAACCCCAAAAAGAAAAGCAGGGATAAAATAAAGGCTTTGATTTCATGGATCAATGCTTAGCAATTGATCACTCTAGCTTTTTATTGGACAGACAGGCAAAAAGATTATGTGTCTGCTATGATGAGGAAGTACAAGAAGTGCGAGACATTAAAGGCTCTTTGAAGTCAAAGGGTGTCTGTTGGGAAAGAATGGAAAATTGTATTTGACACCCCCCCTGTGACACACACACGTACACATACACACACACACACATGTACAGACACGTCCTGTATTTATTTAGGCGCTACCAGAATTTTGAGGAGCTCTTTGACAGCAAGCGTTTCCCTGGTGAGGTATCTAAAGCTGGGAGGTGAGGTGTTTCCATTTCTGACCCAGGAGCCCATCTGGAAGTCTTCAGAGGAGAAACGCACACACCATAGGAGACAGTACACAATTAAAGCTTGCCGTCATTAGTGACATTGCTGGAAAACAAGGGGTGGAGGATGAAATTACGTTCATGTGCACGGCGGGAAATCGGAATGAGAAATAGAAACGCGCACTCCGGACTGTAAGTGATGCCTCATTGTATGTCTGTAAGCGCCACGCCTTGCTCTATGCCCAGACCCTCGAGACTGTTTTCCATTGCGTGATCAGTCTATCTAATGCAATAGTCCTTGTTGCTTTTACGCACTGCTGCACACTCACAAGCTGCCACCTAATTCTGAGGAGGCGCAAGTGACGAAACCATCCATCACCCGCCTCCCCCCCGGCTCCGTCTCACCCCTGAATGTTAACATCTGGTTCTGGGGATGCTTGTCGATGTATTTGAAACTGTTGAACCTCTCTCTCTCTCTGTGTGTGTGAGGTTTTTTTTCTCTAACTCTGCCGTTGCCCCCTCAGCGAGAAAAAAACAGACTGAGAGCTCATGGGAAATATGCACTCTGGCAGTCGGTATTCTGAAGGAGGCACGGGGAGGAAATGAGGAAGAGATTTCTGATTATCTCAGAGCAACATGATTGCTGAGCTTAATTTATTTCTGATTATACATGTGGCTTCTGAGTAGTTTGTGGTAACATTTGAGGGAAGAGGGGAGAATTTATTGGCGGTTGATGATTTTTCATTTGGTAATAAAAGAGAACCTGGCAGGCTGCAATATAACATAGTTTCAGATACTCTACAATTGATCTCTGGCTGAATTTACAATGAAATTACCTGTGTCCGTTTTATTTATTTGAACATATCTGAGAGAGGAAGGAAAAAAATCTACAGAATTTAATACAAATATTTATTTAGTGAGATGATCCTTTACCCATAAGGGTCCAAAATGAAAAATATCTAATTACTATGAAAAAGATCTATAGCCTCAATTTAAATCTATGACAGCTGAAGTGAAAAGTCCTTTGTACATGTGAATCCAGCCCCCTTGACTCAGCATTTAGTATCACGTTTTACTGCAGCTCCAGCTGCAAGTCTTGTTTCTACCAGCTTTGCACATATGGTTGAGAGCGTCTGCTAACATCAATCTTCAATTGTATCTAAGTCAGGGCCTTAGCTTTGCCTTTCTAGCACATGCACATGTTTTGTTCTGAACCATAACATGTTTTTTTGTCCTGTTGAAAGGTGAACCTGTGCCCAAGTCTCAACTATTTGGCCTCTAACAGATTTTCTTTCAGAATTAGCCTGTATTTAGCCGTATCCATCCTCCTCAAACAAACCTCACACTTACTCCATTCCCACTGTATTATTCTATAATCACATTGTGTTACAATGGAAATAACACATTTTCTGTTATGTGTAATGATAGCTTTCAAAAATACACAAAAATGTACGATTCACACTCCAAAAAGTCCATGTCTTGCCTTCTCTAACTAGAGTGTATTTTCTGGGTGTTTGCTGTTCCCTACAGAACCTTTGGCTAACTTTACATGGTACATTTTATTTTATTTTATTTTATTTTTTGCCATTTATGCCACACTTATATATTGTAATCACAGTACAATATGTGATTACACACTTATGTGCAAAGTTGAATTTAAGTGCATAACTGACAGCCCTCATGAGCAGTGGCTCTATGCAGCTCCTCCAAAGCTACCACTGGATGCATCTTAATGCTGTTGTGGCCAAAAAGTCAATTTAGCTGGATGGCTTTGTCTTCATCATTTTTGAATGTTGGTAATTTTTTCCCCTGGTCCTAATGATGTTCTTTCCTCATTAATATTCTAACATTTTAAGCTTTCACAGAATAGCTGGATATATAATGAGAACAAAGTTACACCTCTACTTTGTATTTGACTTTTGGGGTATCGAAGAAAAGTTGCCTAAACATGATTTCAGAGCACACTTTTTAAAATTTTAATTCTATAAAAACATTGACAATTTTAAGGCCACATATAAATTTACTTCCCTTTCACAGTCATTCACTGTTTGTCTTGGTCTATCTAAAAAATAAAAAATAAATAATATTAAACAGAATTTTGCAGTTGCAATATGACAATTTGTGCAACAGTGACAGCGGTACTTTTTAAGGCACTGGAACTTAATCTGTTATTAAAAATAATTGGCTATTTTGTCTGCTTTTTTACTAAATTAAGTTGAGCTTGACTGCAGTGAATGATCAACTACAGTAAAACTGAGCAGGAGAAGTTTCTAAAGACCCAAACAGCACATTTGGGTCTGTTTGTACAGAACACGTTCCAGACAAAGCAAAGACACACTCCGTAAAATTCAAAACTGATTTAAAACTAATCTCAAGCCACATGGTTGGTTACACAGAACCACCTGGGAACTATTTGGAGAAGGCCCTCTGTGTTCGGCAAATACAGTGAATCATTGCAAGGTTTCACTGATTTACAGCGTGGATGGTGGAGACTGTTTCTAAATTTAAAATTCTTGCCCAGATCAAATGATGGCAAAGCGTTCATCTTTAACGGTGATTAGGCAAAAACAGGCTTTTATTTCCAGGATAAGGCATCCATTAAGAAGGTTGCAGTCTTTAAAGGCAGCTGTTGTTGTCTGCTGTTACACATAAATCCCACTAACTGCTGTGAAACAACTTTCTACAGTCATGAATGCATGACTGTAGCTCCATAAGTTTTGTGATTACAATTTTTTTAACAAATTCTATATAAATATTTGTTCAAATCATTGATTTAATGTATGTAAAAAAAAACCCAACAAAAAACAGCTCTGGGTAATATTACTAATTAACAATTAAACATTTCTCATCATTTTGATTAACAAAAAGTTTACCTTAACCCTTTGGTTATATTATTTTGAAGGAATTGTTCACAGTGCCAAGGGTTGTAATAAAAGTCATTTTATAAAATATAATAGTTTTATAATTTCTTATTATTCCCCCCCCCATCCCCCCCACTCTTTACATGGACTAAGTATTTGCATCTGTCTAAAATCACTGCAAGGTGACAGCATGCTACTGCAATGAAAGGTGAACTTATTTTAATGCTGTTTATCTATGTTTATCATGGGTGTAACTGAGAGTGCCAGCAGATACTTTGGATGCAGTAAGTTTTAGGAGTTGGTGTTAGCTGTGAATGTCAACATCTTGAGCTCCTTAGCATGTAGCTTGACCCGGAGCGGTGGGGCACGCTGACCTGCTGGAAAGCACAGATTGAGACAATTTGCCTGAGTAATGTGACAGGAGGGGGGAAAGAAGAACACCTAAATGTTTCAGGAATTTCTTCCTGTTATTAGCAGCTTTAAAGAGGTCACATTATATTTTTTGTGGATTTAACCTTAAGTTTAATCAACTTTTGTGGTGCATGTCAAGATTTTTTTTAAAAATGATTCTTCAAAGATGGGTGGGCTGGCATTTATCTGCAGAGATGTAAAAGGCTCATTCCCACTAATGGCAACAGCAGCTGCTGATGGCCGGGGCGACACAAGTAGCTATTATAGGCAAATTACATTTTCATTTCAGCCTACATTAGCTGGAGAGCTTCTTCCCAAGTAAAGTAATTAATCCTTTAACAGTGTCCTTTAACGTGTTTGCTGTTTGTTTGTTTTTTGTGTTTTGTGAGGTTATCTATCGCTGTCTGATGATAAAAATTATTTGATGGTCTAAAGGTTTAAGCAGACATTTTGACAGAAGTATTTGGCACTGAAGTACGTGCTGTTAGCCATAAGATTTGCTAGTTTTTCTTTGTCTTGTTATCAACACGAATGAGCTTCTTGCATAAGCTATTTCTGTGTGTCAGCAGACTGCTGATTACCAGAAGCATGTGGCTCGATGTAGAAAGTGGCCTTTGTGACTCCAGCTATGCAATAATATTTTCTCCGTGAAGCCTTTGTTATATTCCATGTAAGAAACCGTAGAGCTTGGCCGATGCATGATACTTTAATATTTGTAGCTCACTGAATGCCATTACTTTATCTAGTCTCAATATAATCAACATCACTCCTTTGCTCTCTGCTAAAAGCACCAGACAGAAAAATGTATTGTAACTGCACTGAGAGAAAAAGTCTCTCTGACCTCTAGCTGTTAGAAACAGCGGAATCAGTAAAGATATATGCTGAATATTTTTTTCCTCAGGACACTCACTGCTTTCTTTCACTTCAGACGACACTTTTGTGATGTTCCTCTGTTCCTTCAGGAGATCAAGGAGGCAGTGATGTTGTCTCCTTCTTCACATGAATCTCCTTGCTTAGAACATTTTTCAGTGCCTGCTTCGTGACTGAGAGGTGCAGCGATAGGTAAAACTCAGTATGTCAACTAAATAGAAACTTTCTATTGAAGATTCATAGGACAGGAGACATGTCCAGGGAGATTCGGA
The DNA here is from genome assembly GCA_903067075.1 of Micropoecilia bifurca. Taxonomy (NCBI): domain Eukaryota; kingdom Metazoa; phylum Chordata; class Actinopteri; order Cyprinodontiformes; family Poeciliidae; genus Micropoecilia; species Micropoecilia bifurca. Next base: position 22,367 of record CAEGAF010103438.1, read on the forward strand.
AGGATTCCCATTTTGTTCCTGTGCCTTTGAACTGATTTCTGCAGAAACGCTTTCTGTTCTGTGTGCAAGTGAACTTAACGTTTTCTGCTCTTTTGTTCTCCAAGGAATGACACTGAGACCAGATCGCCCATCTTCTTTGCCTGACACTTCTCAGAGCAGAGCCCGAATCAAGCAGATCCACATCCCCATCGTCATTCCTCCACCGTCCTCGGGCTCCAACCAGCCTGCACAGGGCAACAAACACGCGGTCAGGATCAGCAAGCCAAAACAGCCGCCGAATCCCCAGCATCCCCGCTTGCCGACGCTGCCTCTGGTTCCTGTAAGGCCCGTGGTGGAAACGGGAGAGGCTGGACCCCCGGGATACATCCGACGACTCAACGTGCGCAGAGGAGCCGAGGACTCATCGAGCAAACCTGTTCAAGGGTTTGCTGGAGCGCCAGGTGAGCGCTGATGGTTTATTGTGACATTACTGTCTTTTTTTTGTTTGTTTTTTAATGATTTCCTGACCATCTCAGGCTGAAGCTTAGATGGTTTGAACACAATCTATCAGTTCCTCATATTGGTCAAATAAATATCAGGTGAATTGTTAGGAATATATTTTGCACCACCCAGCTGTTTTGAGTCAAATTAAGCAGTCAGCACATTGAGGTGAGTGAATCTTTGTTTGTGTAGACAGAGGGTCTGCATGAAGCAGCATGAGGCAGCATGCACCCCTCTTTGACAAGAGACACATCTTGGCCATGTCTCTGTGCATTTAGCAGCTTGTAAATCAAAACATCAAGTTTGAGCTCTGCAGATCTGTAAAAATCATGCCTCTTGCAAAAAGTTTCTTCACAACGTTTTGCAACCAGTCACTTCATAATCTTGCAATGAATACAAGTTAAAATGTTTCCTTTTAGGTTAGAATGATCAAGTCATATTCACAAGGTTGCAACCAACCTGACACACCTTACTAACCACCAAACTCACCCGTAATAAAATAAGATGCCACTTATGGAGTCACCGATTAGTGGTTTCTGCTTGGCTCATGTCATTGCATGTGGAAAGGTGAGTTAAACAATTTGTTTAACTTTATGGTTTTAAACACATGAAGTACCAATAAGTCATTTTTTTTACACACGTCAGTAGAAATCTAAATATTGACACGAACATATTACATTTTTTCTAAATCATCACACCATGTCACCATTTGTCAAGTATTGTTACTTTTAGTTTGACTTCATGAAGTGTGGTGACTAATCTTAAATGTTCTGTTTTATCTTCTCTATTAGTACATCTGGTAATATGAATGCTTTTATTATACGTAGGATGAAGAAAGTATGTAAAAGATCAGGCAAGTTCTTTTTAGATTATAGTTTTTCTAAGTTTTAGGTAGGGAAAAAGTGCATAGAAAAAAAATCTAAATCTAGCATGATTAAAACATGATTAAAAACCTACCAAACAATAAGTAAAAGCCTCTGTTTTAAAAGGGAATTTTATCTTTTACTCCATCCACAAGCTTTACTCCCGAGTTCAGAGTTACATCGGGTCTGTTTATTTCTTCCGGGCCTGACATGCATAACACATAACAAAGCTTTAGCTGTATAAATTTGCATTAGATATTCTGTCATCCCCATTAATTGCTCTTACATGTTGCCCAGGGCATGTCAGTGCAGGCCAAATCCAATAAAATAGCAGACAACAAAAGGAAACAGACTTGGTTCTGGAGTTAATTAAATGCATTGCATGAATGAAGTTTAAATAACAAAGAACAAAAATAAAATCAAAGGCTCTTTTCTCACCTTTATCTTGTTTGGCAGTTAGAGTAGAGAACAGCCTACAGCAGTTATAATTGTACCTTATCGTGTGGGAGATGGAGTCATGTACTGCCAGTGAGCTTCAGAACCTTAACTCAAGACACAAAACTTATTTTCAGAAATGACATTTCTTGTGTTTTACTTGTAGTTTTATGTTTATTTGGGGGCGGCAGGGATTGTTCTTCTAGATTACAGAGTTAATCTCCAGCGTGGTTAAACTAGTAAAACATCCAAATTCTTTCTTTTTTTTTAGATAAAACTCATTTTGATTAACATGTTTTTCTTAACTTCACCCCACAGGTTAGAAAACATGGAAAACTGCTAAACATTGATTATCAAAAGTCTGAAACAGTGAATACAAAGGTAGAGATTAGAATATTTGACATGTTTCCATCCCTTTTTAACGTTTTCCCTTTTTGTTACAATACAGCCATAAACTTTCTGTTTTTTATTGGAACTGACACAAATGAAAGGAAGAAAGGATTGAATTTTCAACATTTTCTACAAATAAAACTGAAATGTGCAGCATGCATTTGTACGCCCGGACGCCAAAGCGCTGCTGGAACAGCTGCAAATTGTTTGCGGTTTGCAGGTTTAGCCATTTATCTTTGCAAATAGCTCAAGTTCAGTCAGACTGAATGTGAACATAAAGCTTTAAGATTGTTGATTGGCCAATCTAACTCTTGAATAGACTTTTATCTACACCATTTCACTGTAGCTCTGGTTCAATGTTTAGGTTAGTTTTCCTTCTGGGAGCTGGACCTTCATCTCTGTCTCAAGTCCTTTGCAGCTTCTAAATGTTTTTTTCTTCTTTTTTCTCTGGGTTGCCCTGTGTCTGATAGTTAATCTTCAGCTTAGTTCCGTCTTTATATGAACTCTTGCAATTTTCCACTTGATGGAAGTATAATGTCGCCACTGCTCAGGTTACTATTCCATAGTGAAGGTTTTGCATTCAAGAGCTTTTGCAGTGGTAGTTTGTCGTCACACAGTTTTCTGCTTTACACTGAAACTCATTTTTAACTTTCTTTGAATTATTTTGAATTGATTTGTGATGTAGAACCCAGATGAAATAGCATCAGGGTCCATAATTGTAAAGTGACAAAATCTGAAATATTTCCAAGTGTTGTGGATGCCGTTTTACTTTTTCTACCATCTCTGGTATGGTATGTAGACATACAACCAAACTACCTCTGGCAGAAGCTCCCCTAACTCATCTCTGTCTTCAGTTGGTGATAAAACATAATGTGTTTGTCATCTGTCTCTTCCAGGCTATCCTGCTCTGCAGCCTACGCCTTCCAAGCCTGAGCCAACCAGCCAAGGAGGTACGATATCTGTTACATCTCCTGCATCTGCAGCTTTTCTTTTACATCAGAGCAAAAATGAAAAAAAAAAAAAAAAATGAAAAAAAGCTGGAGCAAAGCTGTGAATAATTTGTAGCCTGGAAGTGCGAGGGAGTGGGAACTGGACGTGTTTTTCTCAAGAAGGTGTGGGCAGACTGTGAAGGGTTTTAAGTCGTCTGCAGGCGCCCGCTGCAAAGTTTTAAACTGGCTCTGATAACTGGTTTTATTTAAATTATTATTGCAGATCATTCTCAGCTTGCTGTGCAATTGAACTTTACATTCATGTTGAAGGGAGAAGAAATATAAATAAAACATCAGTGGAAGTAAAGATGCCAGTTTTCAAGTTTCCGGCACTTAAGATGACACTTTGACCACAATGTTTTACTTTGTAGCTACAGCACCACCAAAGGCGCCTCTGAGCCCCTTGGATCCACATGTGTCAGAATTGCCAGGTAATCTTCCCTCAAACTACATTTCTATTTAAAAAAAAAAGTTGCATTTGTTTCCAGAGTTTAATATCAATCCCTGATATTGGGACTTGTTATGAGTTTATGATCAGATATATGTAGCAGTATGTAAGCCCTGTGTCACTCTTCCTAATGCAGATTCAGTGGACAGCGGTGTCTCTGCAGACCAGTTCTCCTTCTCCGCCGGCCTCACTCAGAGCCCAACCTTCATTGGAAATGCTGCCATCATTCGCTTTAACAAGGTGCTGGTCAACGATGGAGGACACTACAACCCCCACACAGGTACAAACCCACCTTCACTTTCACCTCAGGATTCTTGGTTGTTCATAAATCAAACTCTTATAAAATGTCCGAAAGAAAAACTATCACCATGTCTTCAATGTCTCGGAAAAGTCTCGATGCCTCTTGGAGCATTTTTCCAACTTTGTCATGTTGCAGCAACTCCAAAGATCTTTTATTTACCAGTATCGGCACACAAAGACATCTTAGAAAGCAAAAGACAAGGCCAAAAGAAATTTAGGAACAGGGGAACTAATTCATTGGTGTCTGCTGGTAACGACAGGGTTGCAAGGCTTTTGCTAGCATTTTGGAACTCCAGACGACCACAGCGAGAGCCATTATCCCTGAACTTAGGTGAACCTTCTCAGAAATGTCCGCCCTACCCAAGTTACTCCAAGAACAAATCAATGACTCATCCTACGGGTCAAAAGAAACCCCAGAACAACATGTAAAAATCTGCAGACCTCATGATTCCACAATGAGAGACAATAACCGCTTATGTAATCTATTCTAATCCCAGCTAACTCAAAACAGGAACAACTTATCCTGTTTTAGCTTGTCTTTTTTTGTTTTTTACAGCGAATGTATAAAGTGCTCCGTCCACAACAAATAACATATTTATGATTATTCAACAGCATGACTCCAATATTTCATGTTTTTTCTTGCCTACAGGAGTGTTTACCGTTCCGCACAAGGGCCGATACTCGATTTCAGGCCTGCTGACCGCAAAGCAGGGCGAGTGGATAGATGCCTTGCTGTCCGTTTCAAACCGCAGCGTACACAGACTCAGGAGCTCCACCAGAGCCTCGGACGCTGCTTACTGCGCCTGCGGAGGAACCGTGTCCTTCAGTCTGATTCTGCCACTGAGGAAAGGAGACCGTGTCAGTCTGGTGAGGATCGGAGGCCAGCTGGCCTCGACCAACTCCGGGGAGGTTCTTTCCACCTACAGCGCCATCTACTTGTACTCGCCGGCGGCCAAAAGTTAGCCAGAACGCAGCCGAGACGCTCGCCATCAGACGCCCGGACTGGACGGAATGAAGAAACCTTATTTTACACTGACTTGCTGGGATGCTGCAAATGATTATGCTGCGTTGTTGTGTGAACACTCCCAGTATTATGTTCATTTAAGAAGCTGTTGCATTGCAAGCCACTAATAGAAAGACACCTGAGCTCAAGAGGCAAGGTTTGTATCTAATATATTGTTACAATGAACTTTTGTATGTATTGTGAATTGTTGTTTACCAATAAAATGCATAAAAGCAGTTTCAGGGAACTTAATTGTACAATTTAAAATGACATTGCAATTTAAAATGACAGATTGATTTATGAAGTGGAAGGAAGATTGTACGTAGATTTACATTTTTAGGGAATAAATCGGAAAATTGGTAAGCACAATTTTCTAGAGTTTTCCCCCTTACATAAAATGTGTGGAATCGGTTGTCAGCTGTTTGATTTCAAGGATCAGGCAAAGGAAACAATCTGAGGAGCAGCAGAGAGGCCTGTGAAAACAATGTAGGAGCTGCACCAATCCAGAGCTGAGGAGGATGTGTTGACATGGCAACCATTAGCAGTGCACTCCACAAATGTGGCCATAAGAAATCCTGTCTAAACAGCAGCAGCAAACATGTGCTCTGTTCAGATAAAACCAAACTACATTTTTGCTCCATGTGTGGCAAAGTCATCCAGGACATCATTTTCAAACATGGCGGCGGCAACAACATCCTGTGGGGCTGTTTTACTTGTGCAGGGACATGGATGTTGGTCTGAGCTGATGAGAAGATGGAGCAACAAAATAGTTTCATTTTTTTCAACAAAAATCGAAAAGCCATGTTTTTATTGCTTCCACTCTACAATTATTCTCTACTTGTGTTGTTCTTGGACAGATCCTGAGCATAAAGTGTCACAATGAGAAAAGTTTAGGAGTGAATACTTTTGGTGGGTATTCAGTCTTCCTTTATTTCCCTACTGTAGATACCAAGAAACTGCAGATGATTAACAAATGTATTGTAAATGACATTAAGATAGAGAGGTTGCAACAGATTTTTAAAATGTCAAACTTGGCCACCTTCAGAAGTTGTTCTAAGAAAGACACGGTTAGAAGGCAAAAATCCTCCCTGGGAATATTGCGTAAAGTGGGTGTGCATGAAAGTCAGTGCTGAGATTTGGACGGCAAGAACTTTCTAGACATCAGTTCAGTTTCTGTTTAGCCCTAAAAGTCCAATTCCGATTTTAATTCAAAATCGCTCTGCTTACCGTTTCTATAAATCTTTGATGCTCGGTAAAATTTGTGAAATATTTAACACCCTAAGGGAGTTGAGCTAAAATATTTTTAATGCATTTTATAAATGGCAGAGTATCGGTTCTAAAAGTCAAAGCTACTCCAGCAGCCTTTGGTTTTAACTTTTGACTTGAAAAGAAAATAGATTCAGAGACAAATGGATTTAGTTAGATATTTAATACAAATAAGACCACAAGCCACATGTTGCTAATTTCGTCAGGCCTGTATTTTTCTTCTTCTTACCAGAGATTTGTTTCTTCAAACATACTTTAAATCACATCTCTATACAAATCAAACACAGCATACATATAAGGTTTATATTTGTCAGAAACAATCAAAGAGCAAGCATTGCATCCAAACAAAACAAATTATGATATACGCTTGTAAGAAATGACATGAACAAAAAAAAGGCATCGAGACAGAAAAACGTGATGATCAGCATAAACACCGGATCCTTTTTCACAGCAGTGAGAGCATTTTATACTATATATCCTGGAATCATAGAGGATGAAGTGTGATTCTTTCACACAAGATGCTTTACTTTCATAGAAAGAATGAAATTCCTTTTGTTAATTCTAAGACAAACGTATCTAACTTCAAACTTTGTAGAGAAGATGCTAAGGAATCAAAAACACATCATATATCACAAAACATCAGAGCAACATTACTGGAACTAAGAGAAACTAGATGTAGCTTTTACGTTGTGCTTTTTTTACTTTTTTTTCCATCCACATAATCTGGTTCCGTTTGTTCAAACTCCATCGGTTCTCTAAAGCACAACCTATATTGTACTCAGGAGAAAGATATGATCCTGGTCATTAAATCATGTTCTTCTAAATCACACATAAAGCCAAGGAAGAGCCAAGTCAAGTATTTCCTGTTTATGTCCAAACTAGAACTAATGTCTCTTCCTCTGTTCATCAAAGAAACTCCATCGGTTCTCATATTATCCGTCATACAAATAAACATGCACAATTACACACGCATAATGAAGCTACGGGAGGGTCGGAATGACAGCTTTATGTTTGTTTTAAGAAAACCCTCTACTGTTAAAACACTTCTTCAAATCATTATATTTGAGATAAAACTGATAATTGTCAGACAAAACTAGAACTCTTCATTTTGTAATAATCATACTTGAGGTCACCTCCTATGAAACGCATGTTGGTTAGATGCAAGTGTTTAAGTCTGCAGCTTAGACAAAGTGCATTGGACAAGTCTCGGAAAAGCCACTGAGGGAGAATAAAGGAGTGCAGGATACTTACTGCCACCCCAACCAGCAGCACTCAGTGATTTAGGTAAGCACACATACACACATGCACACACACCAACATCCTATAATCTTTCATAGAAGAAGCTTTCAAACTGAAATCCCTCATTTTTAAGCTGCTTTCGGATCTGCCCCCATCTTCGCTGTCGCAACTTGAGCGTCATCGCTTATATTTACATGTATTAATACTAAAGCTGTGGACTTTGAGGTTTGCTAGGAATCTTTATGTGCCTTACATGTCGAGAGCTCCACCATTAAATAAAATAAACAGCTTGCTGTGAGAGACGTGACTGAAGAGAGATCGGACACGAAGCTGAGCAGCTCTGGTTAAGCGCGCAAGAATTTGTGGCCAACCACACAAAATACCATTTTGAGTATTTTCTCATTACACTGGAGATAAATTACTTTTTTTTCCCCTGACAAGCAATGGAATCACAACAGAAATCAATAACTTAATATATTAATTTTAAATCATTACTGTTGTTAACAGAACACATAAGGTCTGCAAAGCTTGTACAACAGAACAAACATTTCACAAGAACCGCTGGACAGTAAACCATGAAGCTGCTTCATTTTGCCACAACAAAGTGCGGATCCATACATTCTTGGCATTCTCGGAGTTTTTACCTGGATTACAAACAATATCAAACATAACTCACTGCGCACGTAGTTCATGACCTTTAGAAGAAGCCAATAGAAATGTGCGATGCGAGTAAAGAGTGTCAGAAAAACTGAACTTCAAGCAGCGTTGCTACAGTAGGCTCCTGCAAACCAATGAGTTTGAGCATCATGGTTGGGGGAAATCTGACATCAGTCAGCTGTTAACAATCTGTGTTCACTTTTTTTTTTTATCAGGTCTCACTACGCCAAACTCCTCTCATACCGTATAATTAAGAAATGTGTGAAATGAAATGAAATTAGGAAACTGAGTGCCTTCTGAGCTACTAAAAGTATTCTGTTTGAAAAAAATATTTATTTTAGATTGCTATCCCTGCACAACTCAACTACAGGCCGGCCGTCGAGCAGAGCGACCCGGCACCATAAGCGATTAGTCCTTTTTCCAGTGGTTGACGTTTCAGCTGATGTTAATCTCCACTCGTGACAAATAAATACGGTTTTCAAGCTATGTTTTAAGTTTGGCCTTAACCCTGTTTTCTCTGGTTAATCGTAGAGCTGTGTGTGTCTAAGAGCTATTGGATCCACTCCACGTGTGTTTACGCCTCGCCCCGCACAGACGGCTGGCCAGGGGAGAGTCTATGCAGCGGCTAGAGCGGCTCGTCGAGGTTGATTTCTGGTAGCGGCTGTCTCCAATAACAGAAGGAGCTGAATTCGGGCATCACGAAGGCTTCGTTCTGCTCTTTACTCAGCAGAGGGAAAACGTGCTCCACCAGCTCACTAAGTCTGCCGTAGCTGTGGACGGAGAGAAGCGTGTTAGAGAATTTCAGTCCGACGTTTCATATTTATAGAAAAGCAGCTTACAAGACGTGATGTGGAACATTTATCCAAAAGTAAAGGACAGTAAAGGACTCCCAGAATGCATTTAGGTAATGACTGATTACTAGTATGTAGGTATGACAAGGTTTTGAAAAGTTCTGTTTTATTGTAAGAGGTGTTTTTTATTTGATTCCAACATGGTGTTACTGGAATAAAGTCCCTGATGAAACTGCTGCAAAGCCTGTCATTTCCATCTCATATAGACAGTAAGATGCTACAGAGTTTGTAGCAAAGTCAAACTACAGTCAGAATGGATATTTCATTTCTTTTAAAGGCTTTATATGAGTAGCTATATTTGAGGGTTGAATTATTTCCTGAGCTCAATTTTTCCCAAAAAAATATACGTTTGTAAATGATATATTTGTATAATTCTACTGGCAGCAGCAGACAAGTCATACAAAAAACAAAAACTATCACTTTAATGTTTTCGAACTGTTAAAAAATGAAAAACTGCCAATTCATGATGTCTGACTATATTTTTAGTCTGATAATATTAACTCACACTTTAATCTAACTACTCTACCTTTTACTTTAGGAGGTCTTTGCTTTATATTATGCCAGTCCTGTTAAAAACTCAATACTTTCTGGTTTGATCCGATCCAGCCATACACTCAGTTTCTAATCTCGGAACCCAAACAGATTAATGGCTTGAACTAAAACTGAGCTTTTGAAGTGCAGATGGATTTGCATACGGCATCAAAACATTATGAATGTTTCGTTTCAGATTTTCTGCTGCTCCCCCCTGGCTTCACCCTGAGCTCTGCCCTAAACGGATCACCAGATCAGAGGTCGCTCTTAAATCAACTTGATTTGAATCCAGGTGGTTCTGTTTGGTTAACCTGAGAGCAACTGGAAAACGGAACTTGTGTTACTTTAAATAGGACCAGAAGCAGCAAAATTGCTCACAGTAGGTATTTTTTTAACACAAAGAGCAACTTAAATGTCAAGAAAATAAGTGTTAACAGAAGCATCATTAGGCAGTTGAATAATTGAGACAGTTACAACCATGAGCTACTTAAGGATGAAACAAAGCAAATTTAGAGCTTTGATGCTGAATGTGAGGAAGTGAAGAAAAGTCCCTGTGAGACCATGGCTTGCAGTTTCAATGAGATCATTCTTTTTTTTAATTACTCACGATGACTTGTTGCCCTTGGTCTGCTCCTGGATCAGCTCTCCTTTGGGGTTAACTGTGAAGATCCGACACAGCGGGACTCCAACCTCCTTATAGGCAAAAACATCCTGAATGGAGACAATGATAAGAGGCTTATTGCACATGCTGAAAATTAGAACTGAAACAAATCCAAATGAAGTGTTAAATGTCTTGGGTCTGCATGTTCTGTAGATGGAAATACACATCAGGGTCTCTTCACCGCCTTAAAAAAAAAAACAGGGTGAAATTATAACCTCAATTAAGAACATCTATAAAAGCTTTGGAAAGCCACTCGAGAGAAACGTTGATAACCTCACATAATCATGCTCACTGATATGTCACTGACATTAATCACATATTTCCTGTTTTTGTTCCTCTAAGAGCATTCGATGGAAATATTTCAGCTGTTAGAATAGATCAGCTTTTGTGTTTGTTTATTTCATTTAGTTTTTTTTTTTCTCCCCTTTGCTGAGCAACAAAGTTTCTACGGTTGCTTCATGGGGTGTATGTGTTTATACAGCTGAAGACAGAATAGGATGATACTCTGCCCAAGCTTCCCTCCCTTCCACATGAGGTCAGACTCAAACTTACCAAGTGACCTCAACTCTGGTTCAGCCCTGTACTGATTTCACTTGTTTGTGTCTGCTAACTGATAGCCAAAGAGTCATGTTGACACTGCAATACACCCTTGAGTGCAACGGCTTATAATATTAAAAAAAAAAAGCAGTTCATGTAGAAAAACCAAGCACTTCAATATCTGGCAGTCTGAGATTTTCTAACACACATTAACTCACATTAGCTCGATTCCCAAAGGCAGCGTAGAAAGGCTGCTTGTTATTCTGAAACAGGTTCTTGATGTCTGTAAGGCATTCGATCTTGAAGATCTCTGGTTTTTTCTCGATGACCTCCCTGAAAAACAAACAAACAAAAGAAGAGTTTCATGAGTCCTCTGTTACCATATTAAAGTCAGAAGGTTGCTTTATGTCAAACATACTTCTTAATAATCCATTCTATTAAATTTATAATTACAATAGACAAATAAAACACAACCCAAAGATACCAAGACTCCTTAAGAAATAAAATACTTTGATAAAAAAAAGGTCTGTACAGGAAAATGTTTGAAGCAAATAAAATGAGACTCATTTTGAAAAGGCAACATTTGAAAATTACCGACGTCTATCGGATACAAGGCTAAAGTACATTGCCATAGCAACTACAATGTATAGTAGCCATAGCAACTACAGTGTATAGTCTTCAAGGTTGTAAAGCATTCCCACGGCTCTGATGCACAATTCAAAGTACACCCAAGTAGTGTTTCATTAAAATATAAACACGGATCTACAGATCAATCTGTACTGGTTTATCAGTACAGATTGTTATATATTAAAAACAGAAGATATGTGAGAACAAAATGATGACCCAAACTAGCAACTCTGACAGAAGGTGGAGGGTTAAACTGGTTCAACAGTCAACAAGATATCATGAGTAAAAAGCACAAATTCTGCAAGCTGTCCAATGATAAATGATTAGTTTAAACTAGGGATGTGCCGAACAGGTTTTTTCCTGCCGAACCCGATACCGATCACCCCTGAAGGCCGATCGCCGATTCCGATCCCCGATACCGATCACACAATTATTATATATTTATTTTTTATCATAAACACTACTGTTACATTATGTGGAAAAAGGAACCATGAATTCACCTTAATTTAGACAAAAAC